>OY757908.1:40596529-40889029 GCA_963585895.1 Sepioteuthis lessoniana | reverse complement strand
CCAGTCGAGTGATCAAACAGTTCTATTTCAAACAATTCAGTGTAGCATAAGTACACAGTTTAAATGTCAAGCAGTTCTATTTGATATATTGATAGGATCCTATTAGGTGCTACCACTCCAGGTTAGAGTGGACCTAGGAGCAATAGCAATAAAAGGGTACTCCACCTTCCCCAAGCTCCTGCATTACTGGGGCCTTATCATCAGATTGTTTAATGCCATATCTAGGACACTCTTTGGGTGGAGATGGGGTTCTTACCCCTGTGCAGAGATGCAGACTCAGCTGCCTGGGCTGGAGGAAGGGTTGATATACTATAAATGAAACAAACCAAATTAAACTAAACCAACAATTTGGACCCCCTATACACTCTTTATCATCATCATTATAATCATTTGGTTTTCAAGTTAAGGGAGAATGTTCAGTGTTTGATATGCTTGGACTGTTTCCTATGATATTTTTAATGCGTATCAATATATATTTAACTTAACGCAATTTGATCATGATTGAAGCCTAATCTGAATGAATGCATGCTAACAAAATTGAATATAGTCAATGATGTTCTAGAAAATAATTGACTGAATAAATAAATAGATTGAAGATCAACATGCCCTAAGATAGTTCAATAAAAATGAACTTGTGAATAATAAACTTTGAGTAAAAATCACAATTCTCATGTAAACTGTGAATTGAATTACTATGACTAGAAAATCCTGTGAACACTTACACACAATATACAGAAACACTGGACAGCTGTTTTGACCTTATTAGGTCTCATCAACAGTGTATACTGTGATTTTCACCACTGGAGATCAAATCAGAGACCACAGATTGCAGAGCTGAAACTCTACAACTGAGCCAACAATCCATATTGCACATAAGTGACACCAAATTAACTAGTCATGGTAATTGTCCACTGTTTTCGTATGTTGTGCATAAGTTTTCGCTGGATTTTCTGGTCATGGTAATTCAATTCACAATATAATTCTTCTTCTTGAAAAAATATATATACATCACATGTAAACATTTCAGTTTTTAAGATATAAATAAAAATAAAGCATTTTCATTTTTAAATTTTCATGCCAACAATTTTCATTTTATTCATCTCATTTTAGTTTCATATAATTTTTTTTTTGTTTCTATGTTTATGATTTTTATTCAATTAATTTTGTTTCTGCTTTTGAATTAAAGAAGATAATTTTGTGTTTATTATGCTAGGAATGTTTTTCACTAAATTCTTAATAATTACAAATAGATTCATCTGAGTTGAAATTGATAATGTTTGATGAATTTTAATATAAGAATGAAAATTTTTATATCTGAATGGAATCAGTATAAATTTCATCAAGATGTATCAGCACCATGGATTCTTTTCTCTCTTTCTTACCATCTGGCCCTATCAACCATTACACTTGACAAGTCCTTGAGATAGCATCCAGTGTCTGCATAGAACTGATGAATATAAGATTTTGCTGGTTGGTCAATGCTGGTGTGTCCATGTGTTGGAATCCATATGAGAATATCTTATGAGTTTATTCTTACTTCTTCAGTGGTGGACAGCATATCTTGCTTATCTTATTTGAATGGTTTGAGATACAAGGTAAGTTGCTATACAGCTGTTGTTTTATGGGGTCCTGCTTCCAAGGTTGGTTCAAAAACTTAAATCTTATGAATTCTGTATATATTTTAATTAAACAGAGAAAAATTAATTTATGATTTATTCAAACTATACATTCCCCCATGTTTTTTCTATCTTTTATTTACAGATTATCCAGTGATGTAAAGAATCGAAATTTTTGAAGTTAGTATTATTTACAAATAAAAAACGTAGACATGGATCCCCAAGTAAAAACAGAAGTGATTTCAAAAAACTTGAACAAGCAAACGGGGGAGAAACAATATTCTTGTGAGGTTTGTGGATCTACATTTGCTCGGAGTTCAAATTTGCATGTTCACATGCGTACACACACTGGAGAGAGACCATTTTCTTGTGATGTTTGTAGATCTGCATTCGCTCATAGTTCTGTTCTAAAAATACACATGCGGAAACACACTGGTGAGAAACCATATTCTTGTGAGATTTGTGGATGTACATTTTATGCCAATTCACAATTAAATAGACACTTACGAAAACACACGGGAGTGAGACCTTATGTTTGTGAAATTTGTAATGCCACATTTTTAGACAGTGCATATTTAAAAATCCATATGCGAAGACACACTGGAGAGAAACCATTTGCTTGTGAAATGTGTGACTTTGCTTTTTCTTCTAGTTCAGATTTAAATAAGCATGTACGGACACATACTGGGGAGAAACCATATCCCTGTCAACTTTGTGATTCTGCATTTTCCAGCAGTTCAAATTTAGAAGCACACATGAACAGACATACGGGAGAGAAACCATATTCTTGCAATAATTGTGCTTCAACATTTTTCAGCAAATCAACTTTAGGAAAACATGTGAGAAAACACCATGGAGAAAATTGATTTCTTTGTAATGTTTGTATATTATCTTTTTTCAACAATTGTTTTTCCTCAAAGAATTTGTTGATCAATATTTTCCATTAACTAAAATCCATAAAATTGCATATTGACAATAAAGTGTTTATGAAACAATTTGAATTTTAGATAGTTGAATTATTGACATTAAAAACATAAAGAAAACAAATTTATTCTCTTTATTCAAACTTTAAGGATCTTTTCTGAAAGTATTTATCCCTGGCTTTTTAGCTGAATTGTCTAGCATTTGTGCCAGATGAGATATTGGGTGGGCAAAGAATATTTGATAGTACAGCATAGCACTAGACCTTTCGGTCTGGTTCAAGCTATGAGCAGGCATACATGCCACAATGGACTCACATTGCACTTAGTGAGAACATATCCAGCAGGGTCAACTGGTTCACTTTGCACCCAGTGAGCTTATGACCTGCATAGTCCTGGCTCATGCATGGCCTCCTCCTTCCCAAAAACCCCTACTATAAAAAAGACCTTGAGTCAAATCCTGTCTGGTGGGAGGCAGTGATAAATATCCATTTTCTTTAGAATAATACACTTTATTTTATGGATAAATACTTTTATGGAAAATTTCTAGAAATTGGCCATGTAGCCTACATTGTCAGTGGAACCTATGTTGGACAGTTATGTCACCTTATTGGTCAGAATAAGAAACATTTTTTCCCTACCTCTTGCCTTTAGGCTTTGGTTGTAGGACCTGTGACAGGTGTTCCTCTTTGGGCCATCAACTTCAAAAGTTTGCATTTGACAAGATTCATTCTTAATTTCTGTCACTCTGTCAAAAGACATGAAGTGAAAATTACTTGGGATAGAAAAGCCATTAATAGGACCCAAACAAAATTGAATGTAGCAAAATGAAATCTGAAAAGACAGATTTTGATTGCTTCAAGCTAATGAAAGCTAAACAATCGAGGCACAAGACTATCGGTTTTCAAGTTCAAAAACTCTTTAGAATACTATTAAAATTTGAAATTATTTAAATTTGAGGAGATTGATATTCAATGAATTTAGGATTTTAATTATTTTAAAGTTCTTTTAAAAAGTATTTGAAATTATAATTTAAGTATTATTTATACAGAAATTTATCATAAACTAGGGTGAGTCAAAAATTTTGCAATATTTTGGTGGTGTGAGGCAGAATTTGGCAGTTCTAGATTCTTTTGCCTAGGTTGTGATGATGTAATTTACCACAGTGGACTGTGATATGCTGAGCTCGCCTGATACTCTCCAAGTGCTACTCACCATATTTGCTTCTAAAGTTTGAAGCATGGCCTCAGAATCCTTGGTTTTAGGCCTACCCAATTTTGCTTGATTGTTGAGGTTCAAACTGAGCAGAATTTCTTCAACTCTCTGGTTGTTGTACTGTGAAATGTGTGCTTTCACTTTTCATACGACAAATGTTATGTCCCAGTTTGAAGTTGTAAGGTACCTACCATAGCACAAACTGCTTTGGTCATGTGATATATGTGCCATAAACTAGCACTTACAAAACAATTACAAGACTTTTGACTTGCCCTAGTAATAATCATCTTAAATAAAGACCTGATCAATTTCTGGCTGACAAATCATTCATGTCATCAATATTATATGCAGTTTATTTAAATAATGATATTAATGCATTTTTCTTGTTTCAGTCAACATAATGTGAAGAAAACCAAAAAAAAGCGAATAATTCTTTAGATTTGCAATAAACAAAAAAAATCATGTCCATATTCTTGTTTTGTCCTTTCTAAATAAAGTTTTCTGCAACCTCAGGTGTCTTTTGTTAGTTTATGAGAATGTATTTCTCAAAAATTTTCTCTGTGATTATACAAGGTGTACTGAAACAGAAATTCAACTTTTAAGGCCAATGAGACATAGGATACTCACAGTTGAAATAAACAGAACATATATATACAAGGGTCGTTCAATAAATTAGGTGAAATATTGTTGAAGGAGTTGATTATAGCACTGCTTATAGTTGTACCTTTTTTCAAGGAAATCAATAGTGATGGGTCCTTTCATGTCCCTGAAGACTGTCAGCATGACCTTCTTTATCGACTACAGTTGTACCTACCACCCAAAATTTTAATGACACATCTCTGTTTAAGCCTGGGGCACTCTGTTTGATTTGCTGCCATTTTGAATAGCTTTAAAATAAATATTTTTGCTAGATTAAAATAATTTTTGCAATAAAGCATTTTCAAAAAATGCAAAGTTTACAATTATGGAAAAAAATTTTATTTTGCTTTTTGCAATTGGTCCTGGAAACTAGAGTTCAATCCCAAGTCGAGTCATACCAAAGACTCAAAAAATGGTACTTGATACTGACTTGCTTAACTCTCAGCATAATAAAGTACTGATTTAAGGTAAGTGGAGTAATCCAGAGGAAGAACTTGCATCCTTCCTTACATCTTGGTCTAGTAGCTATTGAAAAGGAGCCTTTGGATCACTCTCAACTATGGTCAACCAACTTACTAACATTGAATGACCCTCATATATAGGCTTGATGGAGTGATTATAGAAGAAGTGTCTTGATAATCATAAAACCTCTTTCAGAAATTAAAGATTTGCTAAGAGCACAAAACTATCAAAGATATGTCTGTAATTATAAAAGAAATTATGGGAAAGAACTAGAAACTGAGTGGTCAATGTTTGAAAGAAGGTATCCCCATAATGGAGGTTGGAGAAATTTTAGGTTGTGCTTGGAGGAGAAATATTATCTCATAAGCTTAAATAATTTCCATATTTTAAAAGCAAGTTGTAACTACACATTTAAAAAATCCTCTGTTTTAAATGCAACCTGAAAATTACTTGATTAAAGAGTGCCTTTATTGGTCATAGTTATTTCGTAGTGAAAGAGTGCTGACCATAATTTAATCTATGATCTCATGCCCCTAAGATGGAGGAACTGAAAGTGCATATTAAACATGTAATGTTGTGGGAGTTTAAGAAAAAAACAACTGCAGATACAGCAAAGAAAATTTTTAGTGTTTATGGCCAAGGTGTCATTATTGACAGTCTAGTTCAAAATTGATTTTCAAAATTTCGTTCTGGTGATACATCAGTGAGAGATGAACCCAGATTCGGACAGTCATCAGACATCAATCAAGATGCTTTAAGAGAATTGACGGAATGTAATATTCACAAAAATACTTGAGGATTACCACTTGATTTCAACACATCCCAATCCACCATCTGCCACCACTTGAAAATGATAGGAAAAGTGATTAAGCTGGATGTTCTTGGTTCCTCATGCTCTTAGAAGACTAAGAAAGATCATGTGTCCATTGTGAGAAGTCTTTTTTTCAACGGAGAGAAATGATTTGTTTCTCAAGAATTTCCTAGAAGGTGACAAAAAATGGGACAAGGATGAATCTCCGCTGCCTATTGCAAAAGTGGAGCTTCATGGAAGAAATGTTATGCTGTGTGTATGGTGGTATCATTAGAGTATTATTCATTTTGAATTTTTAAACTGCAACCAGACACTTAATGCAGACATACTCTCAACAAGCCATCCTTGTTGAAGAACAAGTGATGATATTTAACAAAAAACTGGGTGAACAAGAGGGTTTCATACCTTTCCCAAGTGGAATTGTCTGAAAGTGAATATAATAGTACAACTGGAGTTTGAACTCACTTTGAGGCCACAGTCCAAAACATTAGATTTTATACCAATGGGACTCCCCCAACATCTATATGTCAAATAGATTTGTTTGCAAATTATTTATATTTGAAAGGAATACTTTATACTATACAAGCATGTACAAAAATATTCAAGGAACTACACAAAAAGTATATGTACAATGTATGCATTTCTCTAGCCTCTAGGCATAACATAACTCTATATGAGTTGACATGCCATTAAAATCAAACAATCAGAAGTGTCCGCTTGGTGTAAGGGTTAAAGTGAATCGTGGAATCATAGTAAGCAAGTTCGTACTCTAGTCGTGCTATTACTTTCACTTCCGGGTAAATACTCTTGGGAAAGGTATGAACCCCCTTATCCTCCCAGCTATGGGTTAAATAGTACCACTATTGTTCTTCTAGGAGAATAGCTTTGGCATTAAATAACCTACCAAGGTTGATATGCCATTAAACAAAGAAACCAAACCAAAATCAAACAATCGATAGGAATACTTGATGCAATATAAGTGTAAATTATTTTGGTTTGGCTTGGTTCTGTTTTATAGCATATCAACTCTTGTGGGTTATCTAATTCACCTAAAACATTACGATACAAACAACTTAAAGGTCCTCTTTAAAAACACCAAATTTGAGAGGAAACCTTGAACTTTCTAAAAGAAACCAACCTCTTCATCAAAATCTAACCAAAATAATTAAACATAATAAAAATCCATACCCTAAATCCTAAAACATACACTAAAGACAAAATCAATCTAATCCTTCTGGCATTAAATTACTCACAAGACTTGATATACAAAAAAAAAAGATTTCTTCTTCCCAGATCAAGCCTCACCCCTAACTGTGCCGCTCATCTCGGGCCCTAAAATGTCCAACACAAATTCACCAACCGACTCTAAAATTTCTAACTACAAGATCACCATGCTTATATATTATTCTAATTATCTTATCAACTAATGTGATAAGAACATGTCATTAAACTTTTCAGAATATCAGTTGACAAAATGTTTATCTTAATAGCCTATGCACCCTGATTTCAAAACAAATCTTAAATATGTTGTCCCAGCTGATTTCAAAACAACTTGTCAATTTCATGTCCTACCATTCAGTGCAACACGTGTGCCTTTGACCTTCGAATATGACTTACACTTCAACTCCAAGTTTTTTTTAACTAACTCACAATTTAACACTGAAAATAAAATGATCAACTAATATGATTAATTACCATCTTTAATTATATTACAGTTTCAGATAGGAATACTTGATATCTTATAACAGCTATGGGTAAATAGTAGGGCAGACTGGGTTCTTCAGCCTTGGTGAGGTAACTAGTCTAGGAGAAGGAAAACTCTGAATTCAAACCTGTTAAACTCTGCTTAAAAAATTGACCTTGTGTCATATCCTGCCTGAGTGGAGGGGTTGGTAAATATGATAACTGAGTAAAAAATAACTCTTAAGAAACAATTGCCCCCAAAATATAGATGTACAGTGAATGCACTTCCCAAACCTATTGGTATAAAATAACCCTAGATGGTTTGTTATGTTAAAATCAACCAGTTATGTATACTATCCTTCACAAAGACTTGCAGGACTGGGTAAAACACTGGTGATTAAGTATCAGTAAAAAAGAGGGACTACTTTAAAATAAACCTTGCTACATTATATGTAGATAAGGCAATAAATTTGTTTTTGGGAAAATTTAATTTCTTTTTAGACATGTGCCATTTTTTTTCTTTTGCTTCAAGGTGAATTTTTCAAATCAAATGAAAACTTGAAAGGTGATTAAAAAGTATATCCTTTTTAGATGTGCTGAGTATTTAAGAAAATATGATATTTTGTAACCAAATAACTTGACTTAATCATGTTCCAGTGATCTCAAATTTTAACTGCATGGGTAAAAATAATTAAAAATCATGTTTGATATTTAAACATCCATTCTCACCTCCCCCAATGAATGGCATTTTTGTATCTGAAAAAAAAAAGATAAAACATTTAATTAGTCGCACTATTAGATTACAAAAGTATATCAATTTTTCTGAAACACCCTGTACATCTCAAATAGTATAAACTTTTTTTTAAACACCCTGTATAATAAAGTGATAAGTTGTACTCTGCAGTCTAAATCAATCAGTGTCAATTCTCAATAATTTTTGATCTGCAAGTTTTGGTGAAACAATGGTTTGTGCGAGTGTGCTACATTCTATCATCTCCTGACTTTGCTCTGCCTGACTTTGTTTCCTCAACTGAAAATTCACCTCCTGGAAAAGATTTGAGGAAATGGCAAACATTTAAAAAAATTATGATGGAACAACTTTCAAAGAAATTAAAAGAGGAGTTTTAGAATTGTTTCATGTGATGGACGTAATGGTGACTTACTGAATGCCAAACCTATGACTGTATATATATTTATTATATATATATAATGACTATATATATATATATATATATATATATCAATGATATATATTTATATATAATGACTATATGTATATCAATGGTATATATACTGTCATCCACAGACAGACTGTTTCATTTTATCATGACTCTTCAGTATGACTAGACATGCTAGATGCTTCAAGCTGGGATTGAAACTTGCCTAACTTAATGTTAGACCGATGACATGTCTAAGCAGTATTGCCCGAGTTACAGTCTCTTTTGACTTCCTACCAAAACGAATCAAGGAACACGAAAGAGACTTTAAATTAGGTAATTTTTCCAAAGCTTTAGTTATTCATAATATTTTGACAAATCACCAATTTTATTTCAAACATTCAAATATTACCCATTCTTTCATGATAAAAACAAACGAAGAATCATAGAATCTTCTGCTATTTCACATTATAAAACTATACAATAAAGACCAGGATTTTACAAAATATCACCTTATTTAGCCAAAATTATTTTGAAAGATATCAACTAAAATGACAATAATCAAATATATTCACCTTCCAACTAGACTCCATCTGTCCAGCATATTTCCTCTTTACACTATTTCCTTTGCCTCCCCATTCTCTCTTTCTTCCTTCTTCCTCTAATTTCTTCTTTCTTTCATTCTCCACCTATACAAACTGACGTTTTATAGAAGCTACGTTTCTCCTTAACGTTTTAAAAAATGTACGTTTTATGACGTAATCTTTTTCGAATAATTTTTTAATGTATTTTTCTGTAGTCTTTCAAACCATTATTTTAAATTCATAGTTCCCACCCTGAAGATGACTTAAAATACTTTCTACTGGAAATTTTTGTAATTTCATATCTTTGATAATTTCATCAAAATGCGTCGGTAGATCTAAACAAATATTTAGCCATAAATTTTTCTCATCCATTTATATGTATTTTTCTTTCCACTTTCTTTTTTTACAACATATATATATAATCAATTAAATATATATATATATATATTCCGCTTTCTTTTTTTACAACATATATATATTATCAATTAAATATATATATATATATATATATAGCTCAATGTCTGTATGTCTGTACATCTATAGGACCAAAAGGAATAGAAGATACATAAAAACAAATTATGTATTTTTATGTAAAATTTGATGAGAAAGACAATGAGCTACACGAAATTTTCTTTCCAGTTCAATTAAGAAGATTAAAGGAGGCAAACGTCCTCAGTGAAAATTCAAATACCCCCAATTTCAATGAAAATAAAAATATTACTACTCAGCATAAAGTAAAGTCAATTTTCAAACTGTCACTCCTGTGTATGGAGTGAGTGAGGAAGAGGCTCTCTGTGATTGGATATACTAATTATGTGAAGAGCCCAGAAGTCTTGGTGCAAAATCCAAAAAATCCTGTCAGATAACTTCCACTAGGCTTTCCATGAGGCAGTGACATTAAAAGCTCTCAGAGAGACAACCCAAAGATACTAGATATCTTCTTCAGCGCGCTGGTAAGTCCCTTAAACTCAACTTTATACACAGGAAGGACAGCATATTGTTATTCATTGTTTGACATGCTGGTTAATAAATTGTTAGAATTAAACAAAGTATATTTATATCATACATCTTTGTTGATGCATCGGGATGGGTCATCAGTGATGTTTCCTTTGGGTTCATGGGGGGTTTCGGTTCTTGCAACATCAGACCCCCCTCACCCAAATGACCCTGTTGGCATTGATCTTACTCCAACTCCCATCCCAGCAGCTAACCTGCACATCCACACAAGGAGAAAAAAAAATGACCACTGAAAAGGTTCTATATATAATTTTGCAACAGCCAATCAGAGCTAAGCTACTGATGACTTCTAAATCTTTCCTTTAAAAATCAGGAGGCCACTTTACTCTTGCTTCTTTGCCACAATGACGTCGATATTCGGCTATTTGTTCACTCCGGTATGTATTTCTTCTTTTTCCACCCCCCCATAAATTCATTTATTTGTTGCTGTTAGCTTTAGAATAAACACTATACTAACATAATGCCATCTAACAATAATATTTACCCCCTCCCCCCCCCATAATAAGGTTTATAACAGGGTGCAGAGCCCCTTTGAAAGTGCAAATATATCGAGCTTTCATAGAAGATATATGCAAAGTATGAATTTATAGGATCCACACTTTTTTAAATTTTTAGTTAAATTAGCTAAGAACATGTAAATCTGAATATTCTAGAATAAAAGGATCCAAACCTCAATTACTTAGAATATTTTTAAGCCAATCAGCAAACACATAGATAAGAATATTCTCGAAAAAAACGGATCAAACATTAAATTGCCAAAAGATATTTCATAGAACCAAAAAATAGGCTCCTCAATAAATAAGTAATTTCTACGATTCTTATAGGTTAGATTAGGTCACGAGTTGAGTTTACTCATTCGTCCGCATATTTGAACTTTAGTTGATTCACAATAAAATCTACCTGCGCAAACTTACAATATATAATTTCGATCCACTCAAATAGTATAAGAACCCAAAATTTTTTAGTTCAAGAAGGTGGCACAAAGACGACAGATGTTGAAGAGAAAATCAGACGCATTCAAATACACTAACACACCAACAGTGGGCTTGAATGACTAATAGATTAAGTGACTTATACGATATAAGAACCCCAAATTTTTTAGAGCTCAAAGAGAGGCAGCACACAGATGGCACACACATGACACCAATTGAACAGAAAATCTGACACATTCAAATACACTAACACGCCAACAGTGGGCTTGAATGGCAAATAGATTAAGTGACTTATATGATATAAGAACCCCAAATTTTTTAGAGCTCAAAGAGAGGCAGCACACAGATGGCACACACATGACACCAATTGAACAGAAAATCTGACACATTCAAATACACTAACACACCAACAGTGGGCTTGAATGACCAATAGATTAAATGACTTATACGATATAAGAACCCCAAATTTTTTAGAGCTCAAAGAGAGGCAGCACACAGATGGCACACACATGACACCAATTGAACGGAAAATCTGACACATTCAAATACACTAACACACCAACAGTGGGCTTGAATGACCAATAGATTAAGTGACTTATACATACCAGATCTCACACATACCCGCACACATACACATGTATGTAAGTACAAAATGACCTCTCTCTTTCTCCCTATTATTACTGACTAAAAATATTCTTGTTTTTACACATACACACACACACACACACACACACACACACACACACATATATTCAGAGCAAAATTTATGAACATTACTGCCTTTGTATTTTCTTTTTGTCCAGTTTTCATAAAGTAAAAAAAAATCGCTTGTTTTTAACATTCTTGTTTTTGTCACTTTTCTTTTGTCTACGTTGTTTGTACAAATTGTGTTGTATATTGTGGAACTAGACTTGGAGTTACATCTTAGAGAAATACTCATTCCTCCACATATTCTAATGTAAATTTTTACGAGAAAGACAATGAACTAGATGAAATTCACTTTTCAGTGCAATTAGGGCACTTAAAGGGATAAATGTTCCAATTGAAAATTCAAATACCTCTGATTTTTATTCCATTAAAATCATATTGCTGATGTTTACAAAAGTCAGGATCTTTTTCTAGGAGTGTATACGGATTTTATAATTGGCAATTGAAAAAGTGCTGAATCAAATATTTCAAGTGTCAACTGATTTGATTATTAAAAACAAGGAAAAATGCTGAATTACATGTTTCAAGTGTTAACTGATTTGATAAATCATTGTTTCAGACTTTTAATTATTTCTTATCTTTCTTTTCTAATTGCTTTACTTTCTGTATTTTTAAAAAAACATATTTATATCCTTATGCAGCCATGTCTTTGATATAAATTTTACCCGCATCATACTTGGTTTATAAAGTATCATAAATATTTATAATGGAGATGTAACATTACTTTGATGATATATTTTTAATTGTTAGTGTTTTTTGTGATGCTTGAATAAACATTGCAATCGGTATGTGTTCATAATTTTCCTCAAGCTTTTATCTACTTGCATATTACACGCAAAAGCCACAGTCTATGTGATGGCTGCTTCAATCTATAAACCAAAATATTCAGATAAAGAATAAGAAGTTTGTATTCAATCATGATTATAACTGGTTAAAGGGAAGCACCTCTACTGCCCAAAACTTTCAAGAATGGATATAAATATATAATCTACATGATTGTTAACAATATTTTTATCAGGATAAATGAGTATTGAATTCAGAAATATATTATATATTATAATATATATATTATATATATATATATATATATCTTATTATATAATCTATTATATATATATATATATATATATATATACTATATATATATATATATATATTATAACTATATTATAATTTTTTGTCTGAAGCCTGGTAATAAGAGATTGTGGATATTCTGCTCCAAAAACATTCAATAATATCGAAGCAGTAACTTTCATAAATTAGAGTACAATTTTTGAAGTTTTTTCTGGACCCAGTCAAGAACGGGTATTTCTGCTAGTGTATATATACATATATATATATATTGTAATGGATGTAGTGGTGACTCACCGAATGTCAAACTTATGTGCTGTCTCACTTGTCAAGTTATTATTTGCAAGGAGCCTGATGTGCGTGTGTGAAACTGCCCATTTCATCCAACTGGTTGATTTGCATGAGAGGGTAAATGCATGTTTTAAAAATTTGGCAAGGAGATGAGGGAGGGTCAGTTTCTTTTTAGGCTTCACTGAGCGAGAACATTGGAGAACAAGTTACAACTTAAATCTACTTGGCGAGCAAGAGCATTGGATTACAAGCACAAATTATGACTAAAACTGAAATTGACACTTTAAACAATGAAAAACTTGTGGGAATTTGTAAATCAATAAAGTTGAAATAAAAAATAAAACAAATAATATGGAAATATCCCACAATTCCATTTTTACGAAAAGCTTAACTTTCGGTACCAAAATGAAGAACTTTGTCTCTTGCATGCTGTTACTTATGTATGTTGGATAGTAGTAACTTGGCCTCAGAAACAAAATGGACAAAAGAACTTCAAGATGAGACACAAGAACACCAACATGCTTAGCCCAGTTGGCTGGGGGTATAGAATACACTGGCTGCATCTCTGCAGAGGGGCAAAACTCCTCCAACGAGTGTCCTGGATACGATGTTAAACAATCTGATTGTGAGGTTCCAGTTGTGCTGGGGCTTTGGAGAATCTGGAGTACCCCTTTCATTGCCATTGCTCCCAGGTCCACACTAACCCAGAATAGAAGCCCCTGATCGTGTCCTATCTATGGGTCAAAAAGAGCTGTTTAACAATTAAACAGAGTGCAAACAAATGGCTTATGCTAAATTGAATTGTTTTAAGTAGAACTGTTTGAACTTTTAACTATGTGTAAACATATGACTTTTGTTTATTTGAGTTGTTAGTGATGCATAGCAATACTTGAAACTATTTAACTTTGTTGACTTATGCTAAAATGAATTGTTAGAAATAGAACTGTTTGATAATTTAACAGTGAGTATCTACAAAATGTGTTTACGAATCATATTTTTAATGTAAAAAACAGAATTTGGTATTAAATAACCAACAATGGTTGATATGTCATAAAACCAAACCAAATCAAAACAGAAATGCAGGAAACAATAAGTAAAAAAAGTAAAGCAGGCGACTGTAGTCAAGAGGCACCTGAAGGCTCCCTTTTAAATAGCTACTACACCGAGGTGTAGGGGGTGCTACTCCTTATACCTTAAAATGCTGAGTATTAAGCAAGGAGGTATCAAGTACCATTTTTTGAGTCGTTGGAATGACTTGACCTGGGATTGAAACCTGGTCTCCCGAGCCATTGGCGAACACTCTACCCATTAATCCAATGAGCGAGTTAACAAATAATAAATGATTAATTTTTTTTATGTGTGTTATGGTGGAGAGAGCGTCCCTAATTTGCAATAATTCTGGTGTAACCTTTTTTTATCTTTGACCCGTACTTTCTCTTCTCTCTCTTTCTTCTCTGTGACTGTGCTTTAATTTTGTGCCTCTGTGGTGGTGTGTTGCTAAAATCCAAATAATATAAGTGATGTAGACAAAAGAATATTAACAACAAGGCAATACAAACTAAAATAAATTTATATATCAACAAGTAAAAAAAGGAAACATTATAAAACAGTATAAATGTTCGAATATAGTTTGTTAAATATTCGCATGTGTGTGTGACTAACATGAATATTATAGTGAATTGATATTTAAGGTATCAAGTACCATAATCTAATTCAAATAATCCTCACTTGAAACCATATAACATTGAAAATTACATGGTTTCATGTATTCCTATCTAATACTAAGAATTTTATGGTATCAAGTTATTATCTAAATTTAATAATAGTCATTTGTTGACATAGTTATATGGTTTCAAGTAACAAATAATAATCCTAAAA
The DNA here is from genome assembly GCA_963585895.1 of Sepioteuthis lessoniana. NCBI lineage: Eukaryota > Metazoa > Mollusca > Cephalopoda > Myopsida > Loliginidae > Sepioteuthis > Sepioteuthis lessoniana. The sequence goes on along the minus strand of OY757908.1, from coordinate 40,874,045 downwards.
AAGCAATTATAGCTTCAAGTAACTATTTATAAAAATTATTTCCAGTTATCAAATATTACTATAGATTAATATTAACAGCATGTCAACCCATCTGGGTTTATTTCATGCCAAGAGGTTTAAGAATTATGAACATTTTGCATTTATATATTTGTGTCTGAAAACTATTAAGAGACAACAGAACAAAAATGTACATATAAATGTACAATGAACAAAATTCCCTAACCTCTAGCTATAAGATAACCCCAGATAGGTTGAGATGTTGTTAAAAATCAATGAATCAAGATGCTTTCAAATGGTTGTTGTTGGTTTCTTTGTGTATAGGCATATCAACCTTTGTGGTTTATTTAACGCCTAAGCCATCCTTGTAGAATAGCAGCAATGATACTATTTTACCTCGAGCTGGGAGGATGAGGGGGGTAGACTATTTTCAAATAGTCTTCCTATATTAACAACATTTTTATAAAATGTTGCATATTAACAACTATTCCTAGTATTATCTGTCTGAATTTTTGAGATAAGGCTTGATGTGTATTATTTCGGTTGTGATATTTTGGACACCTGAGGAAAGCCATAGAATATAGCAGCCGAAACATTGTATTTCAATTCACCCCAATAATAATGGGGACAACCACAACCAAAATAACTATTTGTAAATACATAACATAAAATCAATGGCAAATAATATATATTATAAATGAAAAAGAGTCAATAATTTTAGATTTTATTTTAATGGTGAAATTCTTTTTACAGCTTAAAAATCCAAGATAGAGAAATATTCTTCAAACAAAATAGGTAAATTTTTAAAAAATGCTTTCATTCAAGCAGAAAAGATATTTGTTGGACCAATTCAAGTTTGGTACAAGGCCAATTTGCCGACCACTCCAGTGAGGATTGAATTTATTAGTTATCACTTTAGCAAGTAAATGTTTGTACCTTACTTTTTAGATAACTCTCATATTACATTGGTACTGACTGTTCCGTTACTTTTGATCTATGAAGGTGTCCAGAAAAGTTCATAAGATGATGTCATATCTGCAGTTGATGGCTTTTTTTCACCAATGAGATCCAAGCACTGTAACAATGATGGAAATGTGCACATTACAAAGAGAAATTTGTTGAAAAATAAACCTTATTTGCTTACATTCCATGAGAGTAACTTGGTCAGCTGCTGAACTTTTCAGCTGACCCTTGTACCTTGGCCATAATATTCACATGTTCTTTTCAGCCAATGAACTTTTCAGCCCACTAAATTGAATCTGGTGGTGAGGCTTCAGTTCTGAAAATCTATGAAGTATAAAGTTACTCCTTCATTGCCATTAGTCCCAGGATCACTCAAACTGGGAGCGATAGTATCAATTAAGGTTCCATAAAAATTGTTAGTATTAGATAGGAATACTTGAAACCATATAACTGTGTGCAAATTATTAGTGCTAAGCACATGATTATATTTTTCCATGCTTGATTATTCTCCAGTGTGTATTCGCATATGTGTGTTTAAAGATGACCTCTGAGAAAATGCAGTGCCACAAATTTCACAGGTATAAGGTTTTTCTCCTGTGTGTATTCGTCTGTGTATTTTCAAAGTAGAACTATTTGAATATGCATAACCACATATATCGCAGGTATAAGGTTTTTCTCCTGTGTGAATTCGTTTGTGTCTTATTAAAAGAGAACTTGTAGAAAAAGACAGTTTACAAGTCTCACAAATGTATGGCTTTTCTCCTGTATGGCTCCGTATGTGTATTTTCAATGTTGATGTCTCTGAACATGAAAAGCGACAAATATCACAAGAATATGGTTTTTCTCCAGTGTGTGTGCGCATGTGTGATTTCAATGTGGAACTTTGTGAAAATACAGATCCACACACTTCACAGGAATATGGTTTCTCTCCTGTGTGTTTTCGCATATGTTTTTTTAATGTTGAATTAGTTGAACATGTATATTCACAAATTTCACAGGAACATGGTTTCTCTCCAGTGTGTGTTTTTACATGCAACTTCAAGGATGAACTGCGTAAAAATGCTCTTCCACAGACTTCACAAGTATAGGGTTTTACTCCACTGTGTCCTCGCTCATGTAGTCTTAATGCTGAACTGAATGAAGACTTATATCCACAAATATCACAAGAATATGGTTTTTCTCCAGTATGTGTTCGTTCATGTGTTTTTAAAGATGAACTATCGGTGCAGGTGTATCCACAAATACCACAGGAATATGGCTTCTCTCCTGTGTGTATTCGCATGTGCTTTTTTAAACCTGAACTTCGTAAACATGCATATGCACAAATGCTACAAGAATATGGTTTTTCTCCTGTGTGTATTTTAATGTGTACTTTTAGATTTGAGCTCTTTGAACATGAATATCCACAAATTTCACATGAATATTTTTTCTTCTCCGTGCAAGTTTCCATCCTGCTTCAAAACAATCTGATGTAAAATGCAAATCCAAAAATAAAAAAAAATTAGTTAATAGAATTTTTTTTATATATGCTGTTTAAATGTAGGACATAGCAAAAACTTTTTTGTGAATGAAAATTTTGGTATTTATGTAATCCATTTTTTGCAATGTCACTATGAACGTGCCACAATACAGTTATCTAATAGGGTGTCTGTAGGTAAATAATATTTTCATTTAATCTGATGAATAATTCAGAAATTAAAATTTCAATAAGAAACAACTTTCATGAAAGAATAGATTTTTAAATTGTCACCTGAGATTTTACCAGATTTGCCTTCTCAGTAATAATCCATGAATTTCTGATTTGTATTACCATAAAATTTGGTGATCACTTGATGAACTGAATTCAGTTGGTCTCATTAAAAAAATCTGTAAAAGAAAAATGATCTAATTAAAGGAAATGATGCTATAAATGTTAGGGGTGAGTCAAAAGTTTTGCAATATTTTGCTAGTATGTGAAGCACAACTTGACAGGTCCAGGCGCTTTTGTATAAGTCATGAAGGTGACGAACCATACTGGGCTGGGTTTGAATACTACTCACCAGATTTGCCTCGATGACTTAGAGTATGGCTTCAGAATTCAAACGGATTTTGCCTGATTGTGGCATATTCTTGCAATCCAAGCAAGATTTCTTGAACCATCTGGTTACTCTACAGTGATTAACTGCACCATCAACTTTCACAAAACAAATGATTTTGGTTGCTTCTGAGATATTATGGTGCAGTTTGTATTGATAAAGTATAGTTTGGTTGGGTTTGGTTTTATGGCATATCAATCACTGTACATTATTTAATTCTAAATCTATTTTTATCCATATAATTAATTCAGTTTCGTATAAGTATAGTTTTTTGTTTATACTCAGTTAAATGTCAAAACAGTTCTATTTCAAACAATTCAGTTAAGCATACAAAAACAGTTCCATTTCAAACAATTCAGTCTAGCATAAGTACACAGTTTAAATGTCAAAACAGTTTTCAAACAATTCAGTTTAGCATAAGTGTGCTGTTTACATCCCAAAACAGTTCTATTTCAAAGAATTCAGTTAAGCATAAGTACACAGTTTAGTTCTATTTGACCCATAGATCGGATGCCATTAGGTGCTACCAGTCTGGACCAGAGTGGACCCGGGAGCGATGGCAATGAAGGGGTACTCTGCATTCCCTAAAGCTCCAGCATTAGAGGAACCTCACCATCAGCTTGTTTAGTGTCATATCCAGGACATTCATTGGGGAGTTTTACCTCTCTGAAGAGGTGCAGTTGGTGTATTCTACAGCCCCAGTTAACTTGGCAATGATAAAGCCTAATTTCCTGAATTTGACTATATTGCACATTCATCTGTGCAAAATTCAAATCACTCACAGATGGAAACAATGCACATGTCAGTGCACCAACTACTGCAATACTACCAACCACAGCTTGAACTACTTTGATCATGTGATATACACACTGCAAATTAGTACATAAAATATTGCTAAACTTTTGACTCACCCTAGTAACTGCTATAAACAGAATTCTATTTATCAACACAAGCCAACTTATTTGAAATTTTAATAAACTTATATCCAATGATAAATACTGAAAATGGTAGGTTGATTGTTAGCAGCTTGGTTTCACAGCATGTCAACTTTTGGGGTTATTCAATGCCAAACTCAGTCATTTTTCAAGCACTTACATGGTTTCAAATAATTAATGATTTTGATCATTTGTAAAAAATTATACCGACAAGTAGCAATTCTTAATACTAATAATTTATTTTAAAAAATCATATGGTTTTAAGTAAGTAATAATTATAATCATTTGTAAGAAATTATAGCTACAAGTAGAAATTCTTGATATACATAATTTATAAAAAATCATATGGTTTCAAAGATGAGGACACAAAGTCCGCAATAAATAAAAAATTAATTCTCAGATTAAGAAGCCTCATCTCAAAATGATTCCAGTTAAAGACAATTACAAAGTACGGACCCGACTACGGAAGACCAGATAAGGATTTATAAGACCAAAAAATCCATCCTTGATCGCCCTTCGGGGCCCGTGGCGCAGCAGATGGAGGCGTTGAGTCTTTACGGTTCCAGGTGAGCATTGTCAGAAGATAGTGGTTTCAAATCCTACCCAAGCCGGCCAGAGGTTTACTTGGTCAAAAACGTGGTGCAATAGACAACAACTATGGAAGGCAGTAATTACTGGGGATACGGTTACAAGACTCATCATTCCTATCTGAGGTCGCGGTAAAAATCCCCTGAAGAAGGCCAGAGGTGAAATTTGGCCGAAATGTAGTGAAAGAAGAAACAACACAAAAAACTATCAAGATGAGGACAAAAAAACTAATTCTCAGATTAAGAAGCCTCATCTCAAAATGATTCCAATTAAAGACGGTTTCAAATAACTATTTCTATTTAAAAATAATCATTTATTTGTACTCAAGATTTCAATTATCTCAAACACAAATAATTTGCAGAAAATTATATGGTTTCAATAATAATAATAATATCAATAATCCTTAATTAACAATTATAGCTTCAAGTAAGTATTCTTAAAACATATAAATCACAAAGTTTTATGGTTTTCAAGAATTCCTATCTAATGCTAAAAAATTTTTAAACAGATCTACTCGACACAAGTTGAACTGTAACAAATACAACCAGTCCAGGTCGGTATAGACATGGGAGTAATGGCAACAAAATGTTCTCACAATGATTGAAACTGATTCCAGTAATTGCTAACAAAAATTAACATTTTCACTCTATTTATCTCTGCCAACTGTTGTGTAGGAAACTTTCCACCCCTCTTGAAAGTGAACTGTTCTGCTCTTGGAGTTGATGAATGAAGGCTTTAAGTAGAAGCCTATCAATTGACATAGAGCAGTACACTGAGCTAGTGCCCCACCTAGGGTAGGTCCGACTTGTTTCCGGTTCTTTCGCCCCGGAAAACAGTCGGCCTCCAATTTTATAGACGGGGGGATGGGAGGGCAACCAAACGGGGGATTTTTCCTTTGTTTTTGTATATATTTCGGGGTTTTTCTCCCATTCCCATCACATTCATTGTAAATAAATCATACTTGTAAATAAAATCATTCACGAATCTCGGGATTTTAAGTAGGACTTCTTCATAGAGCAAATGTGGTATTGTGGTGATTGTAGCGCAAAAGGCGATGGATGAATGGATATTTATTGTATTGTTGAATGGGTCGGCGAATGTGGCTAGCTAGGTCTCCTTAGTTTATATAGAAAAGTATGACCGCTCCCTTCCCCTCCCCAAAAACTTCAAGGCCTTTGTGCCTTCTGTGTACACTACACAGAAATAAAGCAGTACGCTGAGCTAGTCTTACTACTCAGGTGACTTTTGTACCTTGTTATTACCAGCTGAATAAACCCTTTTTATTGTTACATGTTATTTAGTGTTTGTCTTTACAAACCCCTAATTAACATCATAACACCAACAAAAGTAATGTCTTTACTTGATTGCGACTTTCACACTCACTTCTCCAGTATGTGACATTTTTTTATGATTGGCCAATATACTCGCTTTAAAAACTTTGCTTAAACCACTCTCACAAATTCTTCTCACTAGAAACACCATTTTATTTTAAGTTGAGTTGTTAGGGCAGCCATGTTTCTTTTTTCTCTTTCTTGGATGTCCCATTCATTCTGCATATTTGCTTTGCCATCCTGGGTAAGTTGTCTTCTCTTTTCTTGTTTAATTCTTCCACACAAAAGGGTCACTCTACACTTCCCAAATCTCCAAAATTGAAGCCTCAGAAGTTTAGGGTTATACTCGAGAAAGTTCCTTTTTTTTTTTTTTTGAAGGGAATGTTTTACATTTATATTGTGTATTCTCGACCCCACAGAGAAGGGAAGAAATCCAGAAAATGAAAATAAATCATGTCATTTTCACTGCATTTATGAAGGTTTGAGATTATTCAGTAATGGAATAATGAGGAATGTCTTTTATTGTGGTTATTGCTCTGTTTTGTAGTTCAGAAGACCTGCCGGAGGCAATGAATGATAGGGAAAAGTGGCGAGAGAGGGTCAGAGATATCTGTGCTACCAGCACGACAAGATGATGATGATGATGATTGCTCTGTTATATAGCTCTGTTGCAAAGTTATACAGCAAAGTTTAATAAAAAGAAAACTTGGTAACTTTGTGTTTTGAGGATAAAATTATATCTAGAAGTGAACCTCTAGTTCTGAAGATCTGGAGAGTGGAAAATCACCAATTCATTACTCCCAGTTTCATTCAGATCATGAGTGTTGCCCAGTTAGCTGGGGCTGTAGAATACACCGACTGCACCTCTGCAAAGGGGTAAGACCCCACCGAAATGAGTGTCTTGGATATGACACTAAACAATCTGATGGTAAGGTTCCATTTGCATTTAAACTGTGTATTTATGCTAAAGTGAATTGTTTAAAATAGAACTGTTTTGACATCTAACCTGTGTACTTATGCTAAACTGAATTACCGGAAATAAAACTGTATTGGCATTAACTTTGTATTGCCCAGTCAGCTGGGGCTGTAGAATACACCGACTGCAAAAGGGGTAAGACCCCCCCCCCTCATGAGTGTCCTGGATATGACACTAAACAATCTGATGGTAAAGTTCCAGTAATGCTGGAGCTTTGGGGAATGCGGAGTATGCCTTCATTACCATTGCTCTCAGGTCCACTCTGGCCTGGAGTGGTAGCACCTGACAGGGTCCTATCTAAGGGTTAAATAGAACTAACTGCATACTTATGTTAAAACTGAATTATTTGAATTAGAACTGTTTGACTAGATGGAATAGCTTGAAATAGAAATGTTTTTGACAATTAAACTGTGTACTTACATTTATACTGGTACTTATGCTAAACTGAATTGTTTGAAATGAAACTGTTTTTGACATTGAAACTGAACTTACACTAAACTGAATTGTTTAATATAGAATTGTTTTGACATTTAACTGTGTAAACAAAATCTATACTTATACTAAACTGAATTAGCTGAATTAGAACTGTTTGACAAAACTAAATAGCTTCAAATAGAAATGTTTTTAATAATTAAACTGTGTACTCATGCTAAACTGAATTGTTTGAAATAGAACTGACTGTTTGCATAAAAATGGATTTGGCATTAAATAACATTAAAAGGGTTGATATGCCATAAAACATGTAGTGTTACACAATGAATAGGTCACCTATTAATTATTTAAGGTAAATGTAGAATTCAAAATATAATAATTCAAAACTTGACTGGTAATTTGATTGAAGAAGAGTCATAGAAAATAACCAGTGATATGATAGACAAGACTTGACCCCTGGTTGACCATTTTAGCAGTTGATTAGTTGGTTCAGTCATGAGAACAGGTCAATTAGGTCAAGAACTAGATTTGGTTTGTTTGGTTAGGTATGGTTTTATGGCACATCAAACATTGCAGGTTATTCAATGCCAAACCCATTTTTATACATATAGTAGAGAATTAGAGTAGTCAAAGGCGCTGTAACAAACGGACGCCTAAAATGGCTATCTGTTCTACAGTTCGGTTGACTAAGGAAATTAGGTGAATATAGATGATGAAAATCAGCAAAGACTTTGTGTCCATTTATAGGAACAGAAGTGGACACAGAGACCAAACTAAACCCAAGGTGATAAGAAGAAATCCCAGATAGAAGACCAGAGAATCAAGCCAAATGGATAGATATAAATAAAAGGATTAAGGTGTAAATCTTAGCGGCTCCTTGTCTATCCTGACTCTCTACATGCAACCATTTTGTAACTTTTTTTTATAAAGAAGAGATGATATTTTTATATATGAGTGTTATTGCTTTTCCTCTCTTTCTTTCCTTCATCCCACGGTTTACAACAATAGTACCTGTTAAACCCTCATCAACAAGTCAAATAGATCTATTAAAATATTATTTGTATTGGAGGAACATAATTCAGAGCAAATTACTAACAATAATTTATTGAAGCTGATTGTTTACAAATGATTATTATTGTTATTAGTTTCTTGATTGAAATATGAGAGTCATTCAATAAATAAGGGGAGTTCTTAGGTTTTGTTTTGTTTCATGGCATATCAACCGTTGTAGGTTATGTAATAACAAATCCTTTTTATCACTGTGAAATAAGAATACTTACTTAAAACCATATAAGTAAAGGAGGTGCCCGTGGTGTAATTGTTATCGTCGTAGGAAATGAACACGGCGACACGAGTTCAAATCCTGGACGAGACATTGCATTTCACATGGCACTAATACCCTTGGGAAAGGTATGAATCCAATTATTCTCCCTCCAGCTATGGGTAAATAGTAGGACAGACTAGGTTCTTCAGCCTTGGTTAGGCAACTAGTCTAGGAGAAGGAAAAACTCTGAATTCAAACCTGTTAAACTCCGCTTAAAAATTGACCTTGTGTCATATCCTGCCCGAGCGGAGGGGTTGGTAAATAGGATGAAAACCATATAAGTAAAAAAGTTGGCAACCTTAGCTGAGGGTAACCCAAGGGCTCTCCTTTCAATAGCTATGACACCAAGGTGTAGGGGAGGGCACTACTCCATTCCCGGGATTGCTCCACTTTAACCTTGAAACATACCTTATAATGCTGAGTGTTAAGCAAGGCAGCATCAAGTACCATTTTTTGAGTCTTTAGTATGACTTGACTCGGATTGAATCCTAGTCTCCCAGGCCATTGGTGAAAATTCAACTCATTAGGCCAAGTATATGTAAATTATTTGTATTAAGAAGAGTTACTTGAAACATTGGCCTAGTCGGTAGAGTGTTCACCAATGGTCCGGGAGACCTGGGTTCAATCCAGGTTCTCAGTCGCGTCATACCAAAGGCTTTAAAAAATGGTACTTGATACCTCCTTGCTTGCAGCAATATAAGGTACGTATCGAGAGTGAAGTGGAGCAATCCAGGGAAAGAAGTAGGGCCCTCCCCTACACTTCGGTGTAGTAGCTATTGAAAAGGGAGCCTTCTGGTCGCCCTTGACTATGGTCACCAACTTTACTTTGTTTTATAATTATCAATAAGGATTAGTATTAGTGACTTAAAACCATATAAGTAGAAAAGTTATTGACCGTAGTTGAGGATGACCTGAAGGCTCCCATTGGCGAACACTCTAACCATTATGCCAATATGCGGTTAAACAATATAAGTGTGTGTAAATTATTTGTATTAAGAATAGTTACTTGAAGCTATAATTATTTACTAATGGTTTTTTTATTAGTTACTTAAAACCTTATAACTCTGTATAAATCATTTGTATTAAAAATACAGGGTGGAACGATAAAATTGTCGCCCTAGAAAAGATGACATGATTCCATTTTCGTTTAATGAAAACCGGTTTTCTTTTTTGTTGCAGACCATCTACTAGTTGGCCTGTTGTGTACAAATCCCATAAGTGATAGGAACCTTCTATCATGTCTGAAAGTGACACAATGTTCAACGAGCGAGATCGGAGATGGGCCGCTGTACAACTCATGCTCTCTACCGATCCAAGTTATGACAACAGGACCATTGCCAGCACCTTCAAAATGCAAATCTGGATTGCCACGAATAACAGGGACGTACCCAGGGACGTGAAGAAAACAAAGTTTCCGGCTACAGTTATGGTCTTTGGTGTGGTTTCAAGTGAGGGCCACATAATGCCACCTCACATCTTCGAAGTCGGCTTGAAAGTCAACAGCAAAGTGTACCTGGATGTGCTGAAGAGTGTGGTGATTCCCTGGTGCAATCAGGTGGCCGGTGACAGACCCTGGGTGTGGCAGCAGGACTTGGTGCCTGCCCACAAGTCCAAAGAGACCCAGGCTTGGCTTCAGAAGGAGTGCTACAACTTTGTACCCTTCTTTCACTGCCCCCCTCCTCCCCCGACCTGAACCCGCTGGACTACTTCGTTTTGTCATACATTGAAAACATCACCAACATCGCACAACACCAAAGCCAGCCTGATCGCTGCCATCCGCCGAGTATTCGTCGAGCTCCTGCTGGCGCTTGAGGAAAAGGCATGCTCTCAGTTCCAGATCCATATCGAGGCATTGATTGAGGCTGAAGGAAGCTACATTGAATAGATATCAGCTCTACTACATAATCAAGTTACCTGAATTGGTTTTTTCAATAAAAATTTTAAAATAAAGCTGTAGTGTTGTTTTCTTTAGGACGACAGTTTTAGCATTCCACCCTGTACTTACTTGAGCTATAATTATTAAAAAAGATTATCAATATTTGCTTGAAACCATCTAATTACCTTAAACAAGATAAAAAACAAAGAAAAAGCAAGAAGGCTAACTTCACCAACAAGGATAGACATACAATAAAACCAACCAACTAACCAGCCAATTTAATGATGTAATTTTATATGTACAGTTCAAGAATATAGCATTTTTATTATAAAGCAAAAGTTGTCTTCATGGAAAATAATTTCTTCATATCTAATAGTGTTTTATGACATGTTTCTATGGTTTGGTTTGGTTTGTTGGGTTTTATGGCATATCAACCTTTGTAGGTTATTTAACGCCAAATCCACTTTTATGCAAATAATCAGTTCCATTTCAAACAATTCAGCTTAGCATGAGTACACAGTTTAATTGTCAAAAACATTTCTATTTCAAACTATTTAAGCTGTTATATATAACAATTCAGTTTAGTAAAATACAGTTTCAATCTAAAAAACAGTTCTATTTTAAACAATTCAGTTTAGCATAAATACGCAGTTTAAATGCAAAAATCAGTATAGCGAAGGAAGCATGGTTTAGTCCTATTTGATCCATAGATGGGACCCTTACCAGGTGCTACCACTCCGAGCCAGAGTGGACCTGGGAGCAATGGCAATAAAGGGATACTCCACATTGCTGGAACCTCAACATCAGATTGTTTAGTGTCATATCCAGGACACCCATTGTGGGGGGTTTTACCCCTCTGCAGAGAAGTATTCTACAGCCCCAGCCAACTAAGAAAATACAATAAGACCTAAATGTTTTGGAACATATTGCTAAAGAAAATGGGCAGTTACTCTTACACACAATCATAAAATTTGTGAGTAAACATTCCCAGCACCATCTATTTGAAAACTATACAGCTTTTCTGGAAGCCTTTACAGGTAATTATAAGTATGTATGTGCTTGTAACTTTGCTGTCACATGACCAGATTTTTCCAAAGATCATTTATTGTTCCAAAGTAAATTATTTTACAATAAAACAAAGTTATTTTAATTTACAACACTAGTATATAATCTGAGGAAAAGACATTGGGTATCATTAGATTAAAAAAAAAGAAAAACTAATTAAAATCATTAACTGGAAATATAGACATCACTTTCATTGGCATCAATGAACTAATTTTAGATAATCAACTTGCAATGCATTCACTAAAAATTAAAGAAAAAATTCATCGGCACATCAGAACCATTTTGGTCCCTTCAGTAAAAATAAGTAAAGTTGGCGACCTTAGTTGAGGGTGACCAGAAGGCTCCCTTTTCAATAGCTACTACACTGAGCTGTAGGGGATGGCACAACTCCATTCCTGGGACTGCTCCACTTTTCCCTTGAAACATACCTTATAATACTGAGAGTTAAGCAAAGAGGCATCAAGTACCATTTTTAGAGTCTTTGGTATGACTCAACCTGGGATTGAACCCCAGTCTCCCAGACCATTGGCGAACACTCTACTCATTAGACCAATGGTACAGTTCAGGACTTCTTCAAATCAGGGAATTTGACAGTTTTGAAAAAATATTGATTTTATATGATTTTAAGGGTGTGTGAGTATGTTTTTGGTGGGGGTCTCCTGTTAGCAAGATAAAATCAATCAATAAATAAAAAAATCAGAAATCGTCTCAACATATCAATTACACTGTAGAGCCCACCTTCAACAATAACAAAATCAAATTTTTTTAAAAGTGATAAATTGCCTGAGTAAAGAAAGAGGTAGGGCTTCTGTATACAAAACTTCATATATATTCATGTATATTTAAACCAGCCAATTGGCATAATGGTTAGAGCGTTCACCAATGGTCTATGAGGCCGGGGTTCAATTCCAGGTCAAGTTATATCAAAGACTCAAAAAAATGGTACTTGATGTCTCCTTGTTTAATACTCAGCATTATCAGGTATGGATCAAAGGTAAGTGGGGCAATCCTGGGAAAGGAGTAGCATCCTTCTCTACTCAGTGTAGTACCTATTGAAAAAGGAGCCTTCAGGTTGTCCTTGACTTCAGTCGGCCAACTTACTTTACTTATTTATGTATATAATGAGAAAAGTTTGTAAGTGCTTGGATGCCACCTCTCTACCTAAAGTCTGTTACCTTATGTTGGGTGCCTTGGGAAGTGTAATAGTTAGCAAGCTAGACAAGCAAACCTTTGATGAGTGAGTTTGAGTCTGAGAGCATGCCCATTCGTATGGCCTTGTGCCACATTTAAGCAAAAAGCTTGGTAAATTACAATCCTCTTCAAGAATGGGCACCTCAGGTGATGTAATGGTTAGCAAGCTAGACAAGCAAACCTACACGAGGGAGTTCGAGTCTCACTGAGTGCCCCATTCATATGATCTTGTGCCACATCTAAGCAAAAAAGCTTAGTAAATGACTACTTCATATTTCATGAGGGGTGAACAATCATGAGAGAGAAATGAACTGATGATTGTGTACACCACATGAAACTTACTGGCTCATTGGCCTTGTGGGTAGAGTGTTCACCAATGGTCCGGGAGATCGAGGTTCAATCCCAGGTCGAGTCATACCAAAGACTTAAAAAATGGTACCTGATACCTCCTTGCTTATCATTCAGCAATATAAGGTACGTATCAAGGGTAGAGTGGAGCAATCCAGGGAAAGGAGTAGCGCCCACCCCTACACCTCGGTGTAGTAGCTATTAAAAAGGGAGCCTTCTGGTCACCCTCACCAACGGTCGCCAACTTTACTTACTTACATGAAATTTAAACAAATGAATACTGTGTTCATAATTTGATATTTTTCTTGGTTGTACACACAGATTATATATTTGCTCAGTCGGGTGGGGCTGTAGAATACACCGACCGCACCTCTGCTGAGAGGTAAGACCCCCCCCCCAACGAGTGTCCTGGATATGACACTAAACAATCTCAGGGTGAAGTTCCAGTGATGCTGGGGCTTGTGGGAATGCGGAGTACCCCTTCATTGCCATTGCTCCCAGGTCCTCTCTGGCCTGAAGTGGTAACACCTGATAGGGCCCTATCTATGGGTTAAATAGAACTAATCTGTGTACTTATGCTAAACTAAATTACTTGAAATAGAACTGTTTTCACATGTAAACTGCGTACTTATTATGCTAAACTGAATTGTTTGAAATAGAACTGTTTTGACATTTAACTGTATGTAAAGAAAAACTATACTCATACTAAAACTATACTTATACTAAACTAAATTGTTTGAATTAGAACTGCTTGACTAAATTAAAAAGCTTGAAATAGACATGTTTTTGACAATTAAATTGCGTATTTATGCTAAACTGAATTGTTTGAAATAGAACCGTTAATTTGTATAAAAATAGATTTGGTCTTTAATAACCTACAAGGGTTGATATGCCATAAAACCTAAACAAACAGTTATTTTTTCTTTCTCAGTCCGTTTCTATCTATCTATCTCAGTCTGTTTTCATCTGTCTATCGAGCCAGCTCGCTACCTAACATGCTAGTTCAGTCTTTGTATATCCATCACATTATTTTAATCTATCTATCTGTCTATCGAAAAAATGTTCGACTTTTTTTTGATGGGACCTAAATTGTTCACATTAAATTAAATAGACATTTATCATAAGTAACACTTTTTTTTAATCTAAGATAAACAGAATTTATTGAAAAATCTACCCTGCTTGCCTTTTAAATATGTAAATTTTATAAACTGTCAAAATGAATTAACAATCATTTTTAAAAAAATTAAAAACGATAATTATGTCTGTTTAGTGATGTGTTGTCCGAATTCATTCAGCTTTTTATAGTGTTAAGATTTCTCTATCAATTTACACAATTTCTGTATTGTTCCAAATGTCTTTTAAAAAGCAACAAAGAAATTAGTAAAAGAAATACTAAAATAAAAATATCCAAGCAAATATCAAATCATATCATCTGGATAGACAAAACAGAACAAAGAATATCGTTAAGCGGTGTCGAAAGATAAAGGGTCCCTTACATTAAAAGTGATACATTTAATAGGATTTAAAACTTAAGTATCATTTATTTCCGCCCAGTCACCAGGAATGTATCCCAGAAAAAGGGGTAGGACTCTCCACACGCAAAAAGAAATGTCCTGAGTATAGCACAAAACTGCATCATTTGGTGAAGCTCCAGTTCTGCAGACTGAGGAGTGCAAAGTACATCACTGACATTAATCCCAGGTCCACTCTGAATTGTACTCGTTAGAGTCTCATCTACGGGTCAAATAAATCTGTTTGAAAATTATCAGTATTAGGTTTGGTTTGGTTTTATGGCATATCAACCATTCTAGGTTATTTAATGCCAAATCCTACTTACACATATATATTATACATATATATGATTTGGTTTGGTTTTATAGCATATCAACCACTATAGGTAATTTAATGCCAAATCCTCTTTATTCATATATATTAAATATATATGATTTGGTTTGGAGGGTTTTATGGCATATCAACCATTGTAGGTTACTTAATGCTATGTCCTCTTTATACATATAAATTAAATATATGTGATCTAGTTTGGTTTGGTTTTATGGCATATCAACCATTGTAGTAACCACAGTAGGTTATTTAATGCCAAATCCTCTGGCGTGAGATTTTAAAGGGACAGAACAATTTACAATCGTACTAAAATCATCCCTGACTTTGTGTCCGGTGTTAGACACCCATTCAAATATCTACCTACGCTTAGACTTTTGGAAAAAGAAAAAAAAAAAATCTGAATCTCGACTGCTTTAAAAATATCCGATTAAATTTTTGAATAAATAAAATTATAGTTGGCATGAATATTAGAAAAAATATAGGTCCTAATTCGAAAACTGTCAGATTTAAGATCACTGAGACGCGTTATTTTTCAATTTCATTGATTTGTCATAAGAAGACGAAAAGAAAAAAAAACTGCAAGCGAAATGTCAACAAAAACATTTTATCGACAACATACACAGTTTGACAATTAATGATACACCGTTTCAGAAAAATTGATATGATTTCGTAATCTATTAACTTCATATATTCTTATTTAAATCATCTCAAATTTTAACAGCATGCTTAGAAACAACTTAAAAATGTGTTTATTTTTTCTTATCAGGTATAGAAATGCCATTGACTGGAAAAGAAAAGGCATTTAAGACGAAAACATAGAATTTTGAGTTGTTTGTACAAATTCTGTCAAAATTTGAGATGATTTGAACCATAATTGGTCAAGTTATTAGATTACGAAATGATATCGAAATTTCTGATACACTCTGTACATGTCAAAAAGATATTGAATTTTTTTTAAACACCCTTTACTTCGTAGCCAAGTTGACACATCCATGTTTATTCGGACAAGTAGTGAGGAGACAAATAAAGAAAGACTTACTTTCTACCTTCCAAGTCGACGAAGAACATTAATTACTGTCCTTATGGTTTCCTAAACAGAACTTATATTGTCTTCCTTCATCAGAGACACAGCAGGGACTGGTCTGACAATCTCCATTGGGGCTGTCACGTGATTCTATTAAGCTCCTCCCTTTACGGTAAGCATAAATTCTCCGTCTTTTTTCTCTTACAAAGTTTTTGCTCATTTTTTAGCTATCCAGGATAAATATATAGACTTTGATTTCGTTATAATTTTCAAAGAGTTAACTTCAGACATGGTTAATTATTATAACATTATTTATCAAAATTCGCAAACAAAATCGGTCTTTTCTATTTTAATCATACATATAAAAATAAAGAGCATTTCTGTTTTGGATGTTTTAGCCGCAGACAATACCATGCTATCAGCATTTTTTAAAAAAATACATCATAACATACACACGTTATACTCGAACATCCACTCACTGCATCTTAACGTAAACTTATTACATCAAAACCTCCTCGCATTATACACAAACATAACCACACAACACCTAAACATTCGCATTATACACAAACATAAACACACAACACCTAAACATATTCGCATTATACACAAACATAAACACACAACACCTAAGCATATTCGCATTATACATAAACAACCATACAACATCTAAACATATTCGCATTATACACAAGCATAAACACACAACACCTAAACATATTCGCATTATACACAAACATAAACACACAACACCTAAGCATATTCGCATTATACATAAACATAACCATACAACACCTAAACATATTCGCATTATACACAAACACAACCACGCAACACCTCAACATATTCGCATTATACACAAACACAACCACACAACACCTAAACATATTCGCATTATACACAAACATAACCACACAACACCTAAACATATTCGCATTATACACAAACATAACCACACAACACCTAAACATATTCGCATTATACACAAACACAACCACACAACACCTAAACATATTCGCATTATACACAAACATCACCACACAACACCTAAACATATTCGCATTATACGCAAACATAACCACACAACACCTAAACATATTCGCATTATACACAAGCATACACTCAGTACACATAAACATACCCTCATTATATACAAACATACCCTCATTACATCTAAATATTCCCTCATTATCCACAAACATACCCTCATTACACCTCAACATACCATTATTATACACCCAAACATATCCTCTTTACGCCTTATGATACCCTCAGTACACTCAAACATGCTTGAATGATACACATGTATATCCTCGTTATACCTTCACATCCCCTTATTATACCTAAATATACCCTCATTATACCCAAGCATACCCTCTTTACACCTTATAATACCCTCAGTACACTCAAACATGATTGAATGATACACATATATACCCTCGTTATACCTTCACATACCCTTATTGTACCTAAACATACTCTTATTACACCCATTCATACCCTCATTACACTCAAATATGTTCACATGATACTCAAACATAACCTTGTTATACCATCACATACCCTCATTATACCCAAACATACCCTCATTACACTCAAACATAACCTTATTACACCCAAACATACCTTTATTACACCTAAACACATCCTAATTATACACAAGCATACACTCATAACACCTAAACATACTCTCATTATACCCAAACATACCCTCATTACACCTAAACTTACCTTCATTACACCCAAACATACTGTTATTACACCCAAACACATCCTCATTGTACACAAACATACCTGTTGCGGAGCCGATAAGCGTGTCGACTCCGCAAATTATTTAAGTGTAATACGTGTGAATAAAGTGTGACAGCCAGAGGCAATGAAGGAAGACAGAAGGCGAGATAATAGATACAACAAAAGTGACGATTTTATTTGCCGGAATTACAAACGTGTATGTAAATGTCCATGGCGGTTGTAATGTGGTCTTCAGGTAGGATGGGTTACGTCGTTAGCTGGTATGGTCGAGTTGTAGTTGTAGCTGTGCGCAGCAGGACGTTCGACGAGGGTAGCTGGCGTAGGTCGAGTCGGGGAGATACAGCTGGATGTTTGATGCTGGTAAGCTGAGATCGGTCGAGGCGTTGGATGCAGTTGGACAGTCATCGCGGGCAGCTGAGGTCGGTCGAGTTGTTGCGGAAAGCCGAAGTCGGTCGAGTCGTTTTGGTTGCTAGCCGGTACAGCGAATCGTCGTGGCTAGTTGTTGCAATGCTAGGACAGTCCGTAACAGCGAGTCGTTACGTGGACTGGATGCGGTAATGCAAGGGCAGTCCGTAACAGCGGGTCGTTACGTGGACTGGATGCTGTATAGCTGAGGTCGGTCGAGTCGTTGGTAAATCGATGTCCCGGTTTTGACATTTCGTTGGTATGGTCGAGTCGTGGTTGCTAGCGCGTAACAGCGAGTCGTTACGTGGGCTCGTTGTTGCAATGCTAGGGCAGTCCGTAACAGCGAGTCGTTACGTGGACTAGTTATTGCAATGCTAGGGCAGTCCGTAACAGCGAGTCGTTACGTGGACTGAATGCTGCATTGTAGCTACCGTCAACGATACGCCCGCACTGCTATATGGCACGACAAAGCCATAGCCACTGTAAACGATACGCCCGCACAGCTATCTGGCACGACAAAGCCATAGCTACTGTAAATGATACGCCCGCACAGCTATCTAGTATGACAAAGCCATAGCTACCCTAAACGATACGCCCGCACAGCTATCTGATACGACAAAGCCATAGCTACCGACCACGACGCTCCGGCGATGCAGTCCACGTAACGACTCACTGTTACGGACTGCCCCAGCAACGCAGCATCTAGTCCATGTAACGACTCGCTGTTACAGACTGCCCTAGCATTGCAACAACTAGTCCACGTAACGACTCGCTGTTACGGACTACACTAGCATTGCAACATCTGGCCCACGTAATGACTCGCTGTTACGGGCTAGCAAACAGATCGACACCCCCCCCCCCGGTTAACCCAACGTACTGTCAAAACCGGGATATCGATCTACCGACCACGACGCTCCTACAATGCCGCACTCAGTCCACGTAACGACTCGCTGTTACGGACTGCCCTAGCATTGCAACAACTAGCCCTCGTAACGACTCGCTGTTACGGGCTAGCAACCACGACTCGACTATACCAACGAAACGTCAACAATCGGGACATCGATTTACCAACGGTCGACCGACCTCAGCTGCCCACAACGACCATCCAGCTGTATCCAACGATCCGACCGATCTCAGCTCCCAGCAACGATCATCCAACCTACGACTCGAACATACCAGCTACCGATATCGCCCATCTAGCTGGAGACCGAACACTACGACCACGTCTGTAATTTCTGACAATAAATTGCCATTCTTGTTGATTTGTTACCTTGCCTCTTTGTCCTTTTCATTGTCTTTGGTTGTCACTACTCGCACGCATTAGACTACAATTCATTTGCGGGGTCGACTCGCTTATCGGGTCCGCAACAGCAGAACGAATTACCGCAGTCAATGACAGTTGAGTTTATATAGTAGAATGGAGTGGACTAGTTACTTAGTGGGGGTTAACTAATATGTTATTTACTACGAACAGAGGGTTTCTTTTTATTGATCTGTAATAATGAAATAAGTCATTATTCTGATAAGAGAAGTTTACAAATAAAGTCCATTCCGCCAAGAAGTTGAGAATATAGAATACACATTTTTTAGCCTTAAAATAATCAACCCCAAAAACATAGATAGAACATTCTAGAAATTTCGGACCAAAAATGTTTAGGCTCCAAAATAAGTAAGTAATTATATGAATCTGATTGGTCAAGAATTGTTCGCGCACTTGAATTTTAGGACCCACCAAAAAACTTAACAAAATCTTATTTTTGATCCGCTTTAGCCCCCCCCCCAAGTATAAATAACGAAGAATTTAATTAACTAAGACATTTCACTACCAGACAGAGAGAGGCAAGGATGACAGAAAGCATCACACACAGGACACAGCGAAGAAGCATGCAACGTATTTTTGCCAATTACCGAAACGCGACACGTTGTTGCCAAAGGTCTTAAACCAGACAAAGGTTTTAAGAGAACAAAAGGCCCATACTTACGGTCCCTCACATATATACACACTCGCATACACATGTATATAAGTAAAGTCAATTTTTTAATCCTTTTTACTTCGGACAACTATGGACACATTGATTCAATAGACTTTCGCATTATACATAAACAACCATACAACACCTAAACATATTCGCATTATACACAAGCATAAACACACAACACCTAAACATATTCGCATTATACACAAACATAAACACACAACACCTAAGCATATTCGCATTATACATAAACATAACCATACAACACCTAAACATATTCGCATTATACACAAGCATAAACACACAACACCTAAATATATTCGCATTATACACAAACATAAACACACAACACCTAAGCATATTCGCATTATACATAAACATAACCATACAACACCTAAACATATTCGCATTATACACAAACACAACCACGCAACACCTCAACATATTCGCATTATACACAAACACAACCACACAACACCTAAACATATTCGCATTATACACAAACATAACCACACAACACCTAAACATATTCGCATTATACACAAACATAACCACACAACACCTAAACATATTCGCATTATACACAAACACAACCACACAACACCTAAACATATTCGCATTATACACAAACATCACCACACAACACCTAAACATATTCGCATTATACGCAAACATAACCGCACAACACCTAAACATATTCGCATTATACACAAGCATACACTCAGTACACATAAACATACCCTCATTATATACAAACATACCCTCATTACATCTAAATATTCCCTCATTATCCACAAACATACCCTCATTACACCTCAACATACCATTATTATACACCCAAACATATCCTTATATACACACGCACACATTATTATACACCCAAACATATCCTTATTATATACACACGCACACACGGGTGAACAAACCATTTTTATTCATCTGGCTATAGCTGTATTTTCTACATACACACATATGCACATAAAATGAACATTGTATTTTAATTATTTTATCATGTTTGTTATTATGAATATTAAATTGCTTGTTTCTTAATATTTGTTGTTGTCACATTCCATTTTTAAAATTTGCGTTGTATTTGTGAAAACTAAACTTGAAAGTAACTCCCGTAAACTACGGAAGGTACTTAGTCCTCCACAAAAAATACTTTCAAGATAATCGGTAGAATTAATTCATCTTAAAAATAGTCTGTGTTGGTATAAGAAAATCTACTAGCTGTCGACTCATATTTTTGTTGGTATTAGATTTCACTTTCTTGTAGCTGACGTCATGGATAACAGCGTTTTTTCAAACCAAGAGCTTTTTGTTGTTAGTATACTGTGGACTACACAACCCTTAGTTATGGTTTGAATTGTAACACCACTGTTCTTCGGCAAAGAGAGCTTTGGTATTAAATAATAAATGAAGGTTGATATGTCATTAAACAAAGAAGCTAACCAAACCATAAACATGTAAGAAAAGTAAGCAACGTGTCCCAAGCAGATAAATTACGGTGTATTACACACATTTTTCCATAAACAAGTCCTGCAGAAAAATATGTGCAAGAATGGGAGATTTTTTAAATAACGTGTAGGGTATAAAAAAAATAAAAATAAAATAAGATAAATTTAAAAGAAGCAGAAAACTCCCAGAAGCCCCCGACAGGATGCAGGGGTGATGCATACCCGAAAAAAAGGATCATTCCTGCGCAAAAGAGAATTTCGACCTCACTTCAGCCTTCACTGTAATACTGAATAGATATTCTTTCACGTGGCTGCTATTAGCGAATACATGTAATGATTATTTTTTAACCTGATACCAAGCCATGTCTGACACCGCCGAAACAAGCATTATAAAAGGCATCCAATTTGGACTTATCAACCACCGGAGACGACTAATATATTTTAACACCTTGTCTGGGAGACGTGGCCATCTCCATTGGATTCTGGAAGAATCTCCCTTACTTTTTGGGGACGAATTGTTCCCCTTTTGTTTAGTTTACTGGTGGGTGGCCATTTAATCGTGACTACCTCCAAGACTAGTTCTTAGTTGAATAATGCTTTTTCTTCAAGCTTATCTGACGGACTTCTTCAATTAATATCAAGCTCTAACATATCATTTATTACACTGCCATTAAACCTTCTTGAAAACCTTACAGCATCTTCGTTATTCTCCTTTATTTTCCCACAATATAGCGAGGAACTAACGAAACAATTTTACTCGCTAAATACCTTACCGACCCTGTGGTCTTATCTTTGGAACTGCAAGTCCTCTAACTAAACAAACCCTATTCGAACGCCAACACAAACGGAAACGGACACCAACACCAACACGATCTAGCGACAACCTCGGTAGTTGCTGAGTAGCAAAAGCGGGCACTGAAGATTGGAGCATTCTATAAGTAATGCTTATACCATTGTGAGTGTTGGAAGAGTTCTTTGTGTGCACTGTGATTAGCAATAACTTATATAAAAATACAGCTTGTGTGGCGCATATCTCAGGGTCCATATATCTTACGGCCCAGCTTATTTTCGTCTGCCATCCGTCTCGCGAATTGAATAGTGTGGCCAATCCAGTGAGTGCCTTCTTGTTATCATTCTATAATGTCGTCTTCGAATGTGTGCCCGGCTGAAGCACACACACGCGGTTCTCGGGCGCTTCCGTGCATGCCCGTCACAGACCCACGTCAAATACTGTGCTACGAATAACAAATCAGCTACCCAAAAACGACTTACACCCACACACCTCCTGATCCGTACCTGGTAGTAGAAGAAAGCCAGTCAAGAACGACTTACACCCACTCACCTCCTGACCTAAATCTGGTGGAAGAAGAGAGCCTGTATCTTTTTTGACATACCAATTTTTTTATCTATTTAAAAATAAACGAAGTTAAATTTTTAGCGATAGGAATGTTTGTTACCATTTTTAGCGAAGAAATGTGTTCTTGCGTGTGTGTGTTATTCCCTCGCTAAGTGTTGTTGTGAAATAAAGGAGAATCAAGAAGAGGAAGATGCCGTTAGCTTTTATATGAAGGTTTTTAATGGCAGCATGGAATAAAGAGTTTACGTTTATGCTGCAAGTCTTGGAGGAAGGAAAGAAGTAAGGAAACGAAATGAAATTATGAGAGTGGAGAAAGCATTTTAGCAGCTAAATGCCTGAGCGAAAAGTGCATTGTTAGGTTAAGGCATTGTGGGATGTGCGAGGGAGATATGTTCGCCATTGTGTAGCAAAAGTCGTGTTTGCTGTTTGAGGAAAGAAACATTGAAGTCACCGTGAGTTTGTGGTTCTGGTTGTTTCGGGGAGAGCGTGAATGTCTCCAGAAAATTTTGCCCAGTGAAGAAGTAGCTAGGTGTCGGAGCAGAATTTTGCATCGCAGTCGACATAGCCAATTTTGGGGGTGACGTAAAGTTGTTCCTGTGTGTGACATATTGAATTCATCTAATTCATATTCAACTGGGAACCCTTGGTCTAAGAGAAATAGACGCAAGAGGTCCATAAATTAGACTGCTTCCATCATTGTGTCGATGCTGCTGCTGCTGCTGCTATTGAAGAACAGACAGTAAGACGTCTGCACTGAACGAAGTTGATCAGCCAAAGAGAGTGTTTGACGGCTTCCCCAATTTGTGCTGCCAAGAGAGATGGTCCGGATTGAATAGGATAAGTCATCCTGATTGGGTGAAATTATGCGTCGACCCTAACGGTCGAATTAAATTACGCGCTTAACAAAAATGCGAAATTCTTTCTGCTACAAATCCATTCCTTTCGTCCGTTGTCTCTTGCAACCATACGCTTGTCTATAACATGGGGGTGAGGAGAAAACAAGTGTTGTCAGATATCAAAACCTAAAAACCCAATAACACCAACGACCAAATCTTCTTGCTGCCCCATAAACGTCTTTCGGTGCTCAGAGCCATGTGGGTTTCTAATTCAATGTTAAGGTTAAACGAAATACCTTGCTGGTGTTAGAGAAAAAGTCCTACTTCCGTTCAATCAACAGAACTACCAAAGGTCTCTCTTCAAAGCCAGGAATCATAAATTCGAAAATCAAGTATGGGGACGCAGAGGTCTCAGTTCTCACGTGACTAACGAACACGTGACGTGGTTAAACACTTCCCCAAACTAAGGATCTAAGGGAAGACAATTATTTTTATACTGAATAGAGAATTTATCTTCTGGCTGAAATGTCTGTTGTAACTTGTTCGAACTAAATGAAAAAGATCATTTAATTTTATCTATTATTTAAATATTTAAATTTATGTATCATTTATAAGCTTATCATTTATTCAATATCATCAAAGTTTATATATTGTTTCTATATTTATTTGTATAATATTTAACATGACTTCGTTTCGCTAATGAAAAATTCGTTTCGTCGTAAATCCAGATTTTTGGACTAAGGGAGATAAGTCAGCGGTTTGTATGTAAAATAACTTTCTTACGAAAGGAAATATGATTTTTTATTTGTTTTCATTATGAAAATTTAAACCAGAAAATTCTAGTTTATTTAAAGTTTTTAGATTTTACTTTTTCTCTAACCTTTTCTCAAATCAGATGAAAGAAAATTAAAAGAAGTAAGTAAAACTATTCACTTAATTTTTTTAAAAATTGCATTTATCTTTACACTTCACATAATCTTATGTTGTCAACACCTGGGACAGAAATCCTTTTGCTATTTGAATTGTATTGAAAAGTTTTATCAATTCTTTAAAAATTCAACTATGTAGAACTGTAAGATAAAAAAAAACATAAGAAAAATCCACAAAAAGTGGTTTACTTCCGTAAATTTTATTAAGTCAATTACTAAAAATAAATTGAATAAAAATATGAATATCAATAAAAGAATAAAATAAATAAATAATTTTGAACTAAAAAATATCAATAAATTATAAAATAAATAAAATAATATAAATGAAAAGAATGATAAATGAAAGTTAAAATAAAACCTATTAAAAATAAATAGAATAAAAAAATAGGTAAAAATGATTAAAAAAACTTATAAATAAATAAAAATAAAATAAAATAAGTAGCAATAAAAGAATAAAATAAGAATAAAATGAATAGCAATAAAAAGAATGAAATAAAAATAATAAAAATGAAAAATAATAAATAAAAAATAAAATAATATAAAACAAATAGAAATAATAAAATAAATATAAATATATTATTGAACTAAAAATAATTAAATAAAAACAAAATATAAAACAATAAAATATAAAACAATAAAAATAATAAATAAATATAAATATATAATTGAACTAAAAATAATTAAATAAAAACAATAAAATATAAAACAATAAAAATAATAAATAAATATAAATATATAATTGAACTAAAAATAATTAAATAAAAATAAATTGCAAAATTCTGGACCTCACATTGGAATCACCTTATGTGATGTGAAATTGAAATTAAATAAAAGTTTTTGTATGTTTTGCATCAATGAGTAATTTGCTTATCGAAAATATTTCCTGTAAAAAGAATGGAAATATTTTCGTCAATGAAAAAAAAACAAAACCTCTTCTTATTTTCATGAAGTAAAATACTGCTTGACTTGTGCATAAAATTATTTTCTGCCCTCTTAAAATCATTTAATATTTTGTGGAGAGACAAAGAATTACTTTTCTGTTTTTGAAATTAATCTTTAAAAATTGCAAAATAAAGTAAAATATTCCTTTGTTTTGGCAATTTCTCTTACCCAACCCCCTTGTCGTGAACAGGATGCAACACAAAATCAATTTTTTTTAATGAAATACAGCTGATTTGAATTCTGAGTTCTCTTTCTAGATAGGCTGCAATACCAGGGCTTAATAACCCAACCTGTCTTACAATTTATTCATTGTTGGAGAAAGAAGAGATTGGTCCATGCTTTTCCCCAAATGAAATAAAATGTAAAATACCTTGTCCAAGATTTGAACTCAGGTTGCTAATTCAATTTGCTATGACAATAACCATTATGTGAGGCTTACTTTCTTTTTTTTTTAAGCCTTTATGAAAATGATAAATAAATTGAAATCATACGCTTGAATACTTTTGGGATCCTAAACAGTTTCGTCAAACATTTCTAATTTAGCCAATTCAGTGCAGTATAAGTATAGATTTTGTTTACACAGTTAAATGTCAAAACAGTTCTATATCAAACAATTCAGTTTAGCATAAGTACAGTTTCAATGTCAAAGACAGTTCCATTTCAAACAATTCAGTTTAGCATAAGTACACAGTTTAATTGTTAAAAAATTTCTATTTCAAGCTATTCAATTCAGTCAAACAGTTCTAATTCAAACAGTTCAGTTTAGCATAAGTATCCTGTGTAGTATTATTTAACCCATAGATAGGATTCTATCAGGTGCTATCACTCCGGGCCAGAGAGGACCTGGGAGTGATGGCCATGAAGGGTGCTCTGCATTCCCCAAAGCTCCTGCATTACTGGAACCTCACCATCACAATTTTTTAGTGTCATATACCAGGACACTCGTTTACCCCTCTGCAGAGAAGCAGTTGGTGTATTCTACAGCCCCAGCCGACTAGGCAAGACTATTATTGGGTGGAGTTACTTGTTTACAGAAATTATTCTTACTAGTATATATATTTGAAAGATTTAACTGAAATACAACTATGTTGTTATGGATTTATAATAATATTAGTATGTTACAGTGGTAGAGTGTTTGCCAATGGCTGGCTGCAGTTGAGAGTAATCTAAAGGCTCCATTTCCAATAGCTACTACACTGAGGTCCAGGGGAGGTTGCTACTCCTTTCCCTGGATTACTCTACTTACCCTTGATCTGTAACTTATAATGCTGACTGTTAAGCAAGGAGGCATCAAGTACCATTTTTGAGTCTTTGATATGATTTGACCTGGGATTGAACCCAGGTGTCCTGGCCCATTGGCAAACACTCTATTATGCCAATGGGCTGGGAGACTGGGGTTCAATCCCAGGTCAAGTCATACCAAAAATTAAAAAAAGGGTACTTGATGCCACTTTGCTTAGCACTCAACATTATAAGGCACATATCAAGGGTAAGTAGAATCTTCCAGGGAAAGCAGTATCACCTTCCCTTACACTTTGGTATAGTTGTTGTTGAAAAGGGAGGCTATGGGTTGCCCTTGACTATGGTTGCCAACTTTACTCTGTATAAAATTGGACCATTGGCATAATGGTTACAGTGTTCACCAGTGGTCTGGGAGACCGGAGTTCTGTCTCAGGTCGAGTCATACCAAAGACTAAAAATGGTACGTGATGTCTCCTTCCTTAACACTCAGCATTATAAGGTATAGATCAACAATAAGTGGAGCAATCCAGAGAAAGGAGTAGTGCCCTCTCCTACACCTTGATGTAGTAGCTGTTGAAAAGAGAGCTTTCAGGTTGTCCTCAACTACAGTTGGCCAACTTACTACTTATGTATATCATGGATCTAAATGAAATACACACCATTTCATAGATTTATAATAATACTAGTATATATATATATATATACACACATATGAAATATATGTGATGGATTTGACTGAGATACAAACCATGTTATGGATTTATAATAATACTAGTATATGAATATATATATATATATATATATATATATATATATATATATAGTTGTATTATTCAGACCAGTTAAACCAGAGTTGGGAGTAATTCCTTCAGGACAAGAAAATCATTCAAGAGCTGAACATTTAAATTTTCCTGGTAGAGAGCTCAAAACAGGATGGAAATAAATTTATAATCCTAAAATAACCGGTCTTTGGTTTTTTCTTTAAAGAAAAAAAAAATATATATGTATGTATGAAGAAAATAGAAAAACAAAGTATTCCATATGTGATGAATTTATTAAGATGGTGAAGTCAGTGTTAAAAAGTTTCAGGTTTTATTAAACCTTCATCAGGACTTTGTGACGGAGAAAAAGTGTTGCTTGAACAATGATAGATGTTTTATTAAAAGCTATAATTTTTCTCCCTCATAAAGTCCTGATGAAGGTTAGATAAAACCAAAACACTTTAACAATGACTTTACCATCTTAATAAATTCATTTCATTTGGAATACTTTGTTTTTCTATTTTCTTCCTACTGTCGGTTTTATTTCCATAATTTACTTATATATATATATATATATATATATATATAAAAAATTAAATTTTTTAAAAAGTATATATATATATATATATATATAAGTATATGAAATATATATATGATAGATTTAACTGAAATACAAACCATGTTATGGATTTATAATAATAAATGATGCATGAAAATATAATTTTTTAATATTTCTTTTTTATTTGCAGATGACAAATGCAGTGATAAATCAATGATTTCATTTAATGATGAGTTTTGGATATTATATAACAAACACTTAATGATATGTAGGCAAACGGATTTGTTATTCATTTTCCTGGATTTAATGATCTAAAGTATTCTCATACTCATAATAGAAAGAAATGCAATCGTGAAGACTAGAAATCTTCATTTTCAGTGAAATTCATTTTGGAAGCACTTGGGTCAACAGAGATTATATATAAGCCCAATATTTGAGAAGGGTTTGGATTAGAATTTTTACTAAGTAAATGTATAATAGATTTTCATGATTTCAAATTTGACATTATATACATGAATATGTACATGACAGACAATACATTTCTGTCCTGTGTACTTTGAGATTTGAAAATACATATGGAAACAGATACTGGAAAGAAACCAAATGCCTGCAAAACATGTGGATCAGGATTTTCACGAAAAGCAAACTTGAAAGAACATATGTATACACACACTGGAGAGAAACCGTATTCTTGCGAAGTTTGTGGATCAGGATTTTCTACCAGGTCAGCATTAAAAAGACACATTCGGACACACACTGGAGAAAAACCATACACTTGTGAAGTATGTGGATCAGCATTTTCACAGAGTACTCATTTGAAAAAACATATGTGTACACACACTGGAGAGAAACCATACAGTTGTAAAGTATGTAATTCATTATTTTCAAGTAAATCACATTTAGCAACACACGTCCAAACACACACTGGAGAGAAACCTTACACTTGTGAAGTATGTGGATCAGCATTTTCAGACAAATCCTATTTAAAAATACATATTCGAACACACACTGGAGAGAAACCTTTCAGTTGTAAAATATGTGGATCAGCATTTTCAAGGAAATCTGATCTAAAAATACATATGCGCACACACACTGGAGAGAAACCATTTTCTTGTAAAGTATGTGGATTAGGATTTTCAACCTGTTCAATTCTGAAAACACACATGCGAACACACACTGGTGAGAAACCCTATCATTGTGAAGTGTGTGGATCATCATTTTCACAAAGTTCCTATTTTAAAGTACACATGAGAACACACACTGGAGAAAAACCATATATTTGTGAAGTATGTGGCTCTGCATTTTCGCAAAGTTCCAGTTTAAAAGTACATGTGCGCATACACACTGGAGAGAAACCATACACTTGTGAAATATGTGGATCAGCATTTTCCCATCATTCTTATATAAAAAGACACATGCAAACACATTCTGGAAAGAAACCTTAATGTTCATGGTTTAGTATCTGTGGCTCAAGCTTTCTATCAAGTTCACATTTGTCATATACTAAAGAGAAGACACCTTTGTAACTTATGTTCATCACCATTTTTAGGAAAAACAACTTTGAAAAAACATCAGCAAATAAATGCTGGAAAATGCCAGCCTTTTTTAAAACAATGTGTCACTTGGTATTTCTCCAGTATTCAAATTCAAAATCTCATGGAATAATACTCTAAATTTTATATGTGACTCCATGTTTTAAGGGGGTGTCCTCGTGGTGTAATGGTTAAAGTGATGGACTGCGGAATCGTAGTACGCGAGTTTGTTCTCCAGTCGCGCTATTATGTTCACTTTCGGGCAAATACCCTAGGGAAAGGTATGAACCCCCTTATCCTCCCAGCTATGGGTTAAATAGTACTGTTCTTCTAGGAGAATGGCTTTGGTATTAAATAACCTAAAAAGAGTTGATATGCCATTAAACAAAGAAACCATCAAACCATCCATGTTTTATAAATGCATTCCAATATGAACTCTTTAAATATGTAGATGTACTAAATAAAAATCCTCTCCTATGAATATGTGTAACTTGAATTCATTTGATAACCACTGTCAGTATTTTGAAAAGGACGTTTCTTTTTACAATATTGCAGGCAAACACTTTGGTTAAAAATGTGACTACTTTTTCTAAGCTTTTCACTGTGTTTTTTTTTCTTTTTTTATATTATCTGTTTTCCTAACATAGAATTACTATTGAAATTAGCTGCATAATATGAGATTTTTCTCTGGTATCTTCAACACTGGAATGTCTTTAAGAAAAATTTATTTCAGAAATCTGGCATACTCTGAGAAACAGTTTTTTTCTAACTTGCTATTCATGTGCATCATTTTATATTTCGACTAATGGGAGCTATAGTACCAATTCAAGAGGGTGGTTTTTGTATGAATGTATTAATTTTAGGGTACCATAACTCCTGCTTATTGGGAAAGAGTGAAAAGTAACACAACAATAGAGACGAGTTTGAGAGATAAAAAGAAAGACTTTATTCTTGTTTATGGTTAGTTGATGTACAGAGATTTGTTTGGGATGTCATTTATTTTTTGTCGGATATGTTTCATATCAGAGTTGTCATTGAGAAAGATCATGTTTGTAAATCCACACCTAATTTTTATTGCATAATGTGTTACAATATCAAACCAAATAAATATGTTACATTATGTTGTACTCCCTACATAATGGACTCGCCCTCCTCCATAAATACATGTCAACAAGAGCATTAGATGGAGTTCACCAGGTCCGCGTGATACAATAATATGTGATACCATTTGTGTAGTAGATAGATAATCACTACCCCACTGGACTCTCAGTTTCCTATCAACTAACTGCTGTTTAACCAGGTTCACTTGTATCTTGTTTCTGTTACTTGAATATATGTTTTTCTATCAACCTTTTTGCATT
This sequence comes from Sepioteuthis lessoniana, assembly GCA_963585895.1. Classification (NCBI taxonomy): domain Eukaryota; kingdom Metazoa; phylum Mollusca; class Cephalopoda; order Myopsida; family Loliginidae; genus Sepioteuthis; species Sepioteuthis lessoniana. The sequence continues at coordinate 40,842,969 of OY757908.1, read as the reverse complement.
CCCCATGTGTTTCTTTAGTCAGCATCGCAACACATTACCAGTCGTGTGAAAAGTCATAATGCACACAAAAACAAAACGACTCTATTCATTGTTGATCTGAAAATTTATTACTTTTACTATTTTTACTGTAATCTTCATGAAACAAGAGAGAAAGGAACTAAGAAATTACTTGTGTCCATTGGAAAGGCAGAAGCTTTAACCCATGGCAGGAGAGACAGCCACCACAGAATTCATTTCTTTTTCACCCTGACTGGGTCCCACCCCAGAGAATCACTTGTCTTAGCTCTAGCTATCTTTGACTGGAACTGTCTGATTGACTCTCCCGACTATGTCTTTGAACTCTTCTTATATATCTTATTCTAATTATTCTTTTAACTAATCTGATGATAACACATATTATTAAAACTTTCTAGTGATATATCATACTAATATCAGCTGACACCCATCCAAATATTTATTTTAATATCTCACCCATAGCTGATTTCAAAACAAACCTTTATTATGACAAGAATGACGTGTATGCAACCAAAGTTTATCCGCTTAACCTTTGCAACTCTAAATTGCAACTTCAAACTCAAAATTTTTAACTCGTACACAATTTATCCCTAAAATAAAATAATTAACGAGAATTCCTAATTATATGTCATTAGCTGTTATCCCATAAAGTAGTTGGGTGAACTTTATTGTGCTGACATTCCTGGCGGGTTATGGCTTAGTTGAGGCTGCTGCTGCTGTTCAGTGGTCAGTTGAACCAACTGTCAAAAATAATTGAGGCACTTTTAGATGTGTTCTCTCTGCTACGGCTTGGATTCTTTCTACCAAATTATCCTTTCTTATATACTACATAGGGTGGCTCTGATTGGCTCAAAATTGATTTGCTGAGAGTGAAGTAACTCAGTTGCTGATAAGTCCGAAAATATTTTTATGATCTATTATTTTTCTCTTGCTTTCATCCCATTAGTGGTTGTGTGGAGCCAGTTGAATTTCAGACTTTACTATATGAATGGTGGCTGTTAAGGTGAATACTCTCATTTGTGCTTCTGTTGTTGAAAGGAATTATAACAGATTATAATACCATCAAAGAAATTCAATTTAGAACAAAAAAAACTTTTAGTTTGGCTATCAAAATATGTTTGAAATAATTTAATTTTTTTTTAAAATCCAATTTTAAAACATTTTAAAGTTTTGAATAGCTTCATTTTAAATCATTTTTCTTTTACTTTAATTCTTTATCTAAATATTCCTTTTCAGGAAGTATTTTTACTTAGTACAATTTAATATTTTTAATATTGAAATTTTGCATTTCCATTTGTTCATATCTAGAGAGGTGCTAAATGATTAAATATATGACAATAAATTTTGATGTATTATTATTATACAAATATTAAATCCATTTGTACCCATTTTCCAAACATATCAATTAAATGTAAAGATTGTAGTTACTGCCTTTTTTGGATAGCTGCTTACTATAAGGAAAGGAAAGCTAAAAGAACAAAACTGAAAATCATATTTTTGTACATCCACATCTAAATACAGTCTGCCTAGTCTATAGAATACACTGACTGCATCTCTGCAGAAAAGTAAGACCACCTCCAATGAGTATCTTGAACATGACCCTAAACCATTAAATGGTGAGGCGCTGGTTCTTGAGCAATGGGGAATCTGAAGTACCCCTTTATTATCAGGTCTATTCTGATCTTGTGTGGTTGTACCTGTGAAGATCTCATCGGTGGATCAAATAAAACTGTTCTACCATTTAACTGTGTACAAACAAATGACTGATGTTAAATTATTAGTGTTACATCGCGATTCTTGAAAACATTTAACTATGTGCAAATGACAGTGATACTTGTGTACAAACAAATTCCCTCTATTTCATTTGAAAATAAAATTACCATCAAACTATTCTTTTATAAGTTATATATGTGGTTAAACTGGTTGGGAAACAGTGTGGATGGTGAGATAGTTGCTGTGATGTGGCAAGTTGTAGAGGAGGTGCTATGGCAAGACCCGGCTCGAGGGAATTAATGAGTCCCCAAATCGTATGGTGTGATGCCCTTCTCTGATTTGGGGACTCACCATTTCCATCAAACCAGGTCTTGCCATCACACCTCCTCTACAACTTGCCACATCACAGTGACCATCTCACCATCCACACTGTCTTCTCAGCTAATTTTGTCTGCCTTTCTCTTCATGTAACTGCAAGTGGTTCTAAGCTGTCCGGCAATTGGGTGGTGGCACACTAGTTTGCCACAAGCAGAGAACGGCTAACACCTTGGCTCTTTACAGTATTGAAGCAAGTCTGGAACCCTATGATTGAAACGCTGCCACCAAACTATTTGCCCATCCAAGGTTCCCCATCAACCTTCCTGGGTTCTTAACTGATTCCTGGCTTTACAGCCGCTGCCACTTCCAAAGTCCTCTTAGCTGTCTTCTTTTCCATTCCACAATATATGCATAGCCATTTACCTGTGTGCAAACAAATACTGATGTGAATTGTTGATATTATGATTGTGGTGCAAATAAAACTATTGGTCTTAGCAATATTTAAAGCTATCTAAGTGTGAGCATACAAATGATTAATACTGAAAGGAATCATGTTAAAATACTTGAAACTATTTAACTGTGTGCAAAAAAATGAAGTATTGGTATTACATAACTGTAAATATAAGAGTTTGCGTTTCAACTGGTATAGTTTTTTTAGATTGAACTTTGCCTCCCGCCCTGGTCGCTTCCGGGTGGAAGGTGCAAGAGGAACTTCCGGCTTGAACACTGGCTGGCGCAAATTCGGTCTTTTTTCAAATTGACTGGCATGCGAGACTGACGTTTTTCTTTGTGGGTCACTAGCAAGGCAAAAAGAGGTAAGCACGTGAATTCAATTGATTCGATTTAAATCATCACTTTCGTGGTGTGTTTCCTTTTTTGGAACATTTATGAGGGCATTTTTTGTTTCAGTTTTCATGTTGGAGAATGTATAGTTGGAGAATGTATAGTTGGAGAATGTAAAGTTGTTTTTACGCTGAACACGTGCACAATAAAGATATACAATTTCATCAGTACGAGACTCGCGTCTTTGATTTTTGGCCCCAGTTGCTGCTGTAAAACATAACAATACTTGGAACTATTTAACTGTGAGCAAACAATAGCATTATTTGTTTGCTAACAAATTAGCTCTGACTTATTTAAAAATAAGATAACCTACAAACCATTCACTTACAAATTATATATGAATAACCAATTTAGTACGTGCAAACAAATGGCTGATGTTAAATTGTTAGTGTTACAAATCAGTACTTGAAACAATTTAACTGTGTGCAAAAAATAATTTATATTAGATTGAATTATTTATGTTATATATAAATACATGAAATCATTTAACTGTAGGCAAAAAAATCAGCTCTGGCTTGTTTAAAAAATCTATTTACAAACTATTCATTTACAAATCATGTATTTTATATATGTATAAACAGGATTTGGCATTGAATAATGTACCAGGGTTGATATGCCATGAAACACAACCACCCAACCCATGATATATATATATATATATGTATAAACAGGATTTGGCATTGAATAATGTACAAGGGTTGATATGCCATGAAACTCAACCAACCGACCAAACAACCAACCAACCTATGATATATATATATGTATAAACAGGATTTGGCATTGAATAATGTACCAGGGTTGATATGCCATGAAACCCAACCTATGATATATATATATATGTATGAACATGATTTGGCATTGAATAATGTACAAGGGTTGATATGTCATGGAACTCAACCAACCAACCAACCAACCATATATATATATATATATATATATATGTATAAACAGGATTTGGCATTGAATAATATACAAGGGTTGATATGTCATGAAACTCAACCAACCAACCAACCAACCTATCATATATATATATATGTATAAACAGGATTTGGCATTGAATAATGTACCAGGGTTGATATGCCATGAAACCTAACCAACCTATGATATATATATATATATATGTATAAACAGGATTTGGCATTGAATAATGTACCAGGGTTGATATGTCATGAAACACAACCAACCAACCAACCAACCAACCTATGATATATATATATACATGTATAAACAGGATTTGGCATTGAATAAAGTACAAGGGTTGATATGCCATGAAAACCAACCAACCAACCAACCAACCAACCTACCTATGATATATATATATGTATAAACAGGATTTTGCATTGAATAATGTACAAGGGTTGATATGCCATGAAAGCCAACCAACCTATGATATATATATATATATATGTATAAACAGGATTTGGCATTGAATAATGTACAAGGGTTGATATGCCATGAAAGACAACCAACCAACCTATGATATATATATATATATATATATGTATGAATAGGATTTGGCATTGAATAATGTACAAGGGTTGATATGCCATAAACCGAACCAACCATATAGTATATATAGATAAATAGTTTTGGGGTACCTCATGTGGTATGATGATTAGCAAGCTAGTTTCGCAAAACATTATTAGTGAGTTCCATTCTCACTGAGTGCTCTGTACTTCTGGCTATGTACCACAACTAATCGAGAGGAGTTTCCATGTCCTTGTGTCTAATTTGCTTAGCTGCAATATCTTAGAAAGCAAGTTCAAAGTCCAGTCTCACTATTGCATTCACTTTCGGACTAATGCCCTTATGGAAAGGTATGAACTTCCTTATCTCTTCAGCTATGGGTTAAATTATACCACAACTGTTTTCCTATAAGGATGGCTTTGGTATCAAATAACCCACAACAGATGACATGCCATTGAACAAAAACTTAAATAACTAAGTTAAGCCTAGTAAATAACTGCTATTTTTGCAACTGCCATTCAGAAGTATTGCTTCCTCTGAGGCACCCCACATTAAACTGTGTCACATCCCAACACCATGGAGGATTGGTTAAATATGGTTTTCTAAAGAATTTCTCCTTACAGCCATTAGATGATGTTGCTAAAATGACAACCTAGTATATAAGAAAAAGGTGTGAGGTCTTATTCTCCTTTACTTGCTGGATAATTTATTGCCAAGACCTGTTGCATCACACAGAGATAGGGATTTTTCATCCCCAGTGAGCCTTGCATCACTTTGAACATAGCACTATAAAATTCAACTTGTGTACACACAAGTAGTTTTAATTCTACAAAACCAACAACTAAAGAACTTTTCTCAAATATCTCAAACTTTATATCTCTAAGAAACTTCACACGCACAAACATATGATAAGGAAATTTCTACATACCTTCCTTGAATTTTTTTGTATCTTATTTCATTATGTATTCTTCTTTCAATTTAGTTTGCTTAGGCAATAATATATTTTGTTAATTGAACATATTGTATTGGATATTGACTTGAAGACCCCCTTTGACATGCCGTGTCAATTACTTGGGTGGCATGCCAGAAGGAAGTCGAACCCTGGGAACAAAAATAATTGGAAATAAATCTTGTGACTAAACTCATCGGCACTCAGGTGGCTCTGGCAGAAATTGCATGGGTGACCTGCTAGAAGGAAGCGAGATCATATGCATTGTATGGGCGGCATGTTAGAATGAGGTGTGTCCACATGAAATGTGTAAGCAGAAAGTTCCAGGAGATGTAACCACAAAAATTTGCATGGGTGTCTGTAATATTGTATAATTAGGGAGATTTTGATCTGAAAAGCAGAACCAAGAGGAAAGCGGTTCATGGAAGATTCATACTGTCAGCCTGTGTGTGCATCTCAGTTGTCTTTGACCCTCCATACTCTACCCACCTGTCCATTTTGGATTATAAAAGGAAAAGAAAAGAAGCTAATTATATTTTTATACATCCGTTTTTTTGTCTTTCTCTGCTATACAACATTATGTATTCATCATTCTTCCAATAAAACTGAAGGTTTATAAGCTACTTAACTGATTTTTCCTGTATTTTGGATATGACATACAGTTTGGGAAATGAAAAGAAAAGAAAAGAAAAGAAGCTAATTAAATTTTTACATATACATCAGCCTTGTTGTCTTTCTCTGCTAAATGACAATTATTTTTATACCTATTCTTGAATAGAAACAACATTTCTCCAACCAGAATTCCTCCACAGAATGGTATCTCGAATGCTAGCACACTGAGTAGACAACTTCATTCTTATTGAATTAGCACTCTTGTCAATAGAATTTCTGCTAATGGCTGCTGGATGGCATTGCCTAAACAGTGTGTAAGAAGGAGGCATGAAAATCTTATCCTCTTTACTTGCAGGATACCTTAAGACTTGTCTCATCTTTGAAGGACAGGGATATTTCAGTCCACAGTGTACCATGTATCATATTAATCATGACACCCCAGAATTGTACACTATACTCAATTTGCCCAGTCAGCTAGTGCTGTAGAATACACAGATTGCTTCTCTGTAGAGGGGTAAGCCTTCCCAACGAATGTCTTGGATATGACACTAAATAATCTGATAATGCTAAACTGAATTGTTTGAAATAGAACTGCTCATTTGTATAAAAATGGATTTGGCATTAAATAACCTACAAAGGTTAATATGTTTGCTTGTTGGTTTGGTTTTATGGCATATCAACCTTTGTAGTTTATTTAATGCCAAATCCAATTTTATACTAATAGTTTTATTTCAAACAATTCAGTTTAGCATGAGTACTTTTTAATTGTCAAAAATAGATATCTCCACATACAGTTAAATATCAAAACAGTTCTATATTAAACAATTCAGTTTAGCATAAGGACAGTTTCAATGTTAAAAAACAGTTCTATTTCAAGCAGTTCAGTTTAGCATAAGTACACAATTTAACGATCAAAAATATTTCTATTTCAAGTTATTCAGTTTAATCAAACAGTTCTAATTCAAACAATTCAGTTTAGCATAAATATGCAGATTAGTTCTATTCAACCCATAGATAGGATCTTATCAGGTGCTACCATTCGGGCCAGAGTGGACCTGGGAGCAATAGAAATGAAGGGGTGCTCCGCATTCCCTAAAGCTCCTGCATCACTGGAACCTCAATGAATTTATGATCTTAGTATGAGATTTACACTGTTATGAATACAGATGACCAATTTTATTGAGATGGTTCTGCATTATTTTCTGATACAATGATATTTTCTACTCTCACATCATAATTGCATATCCCTTTTCTTTGTGACGTGGAAGCAATTGCATGTTTGTTTTTTTTTGGTCACTAGTCTTTCCAAGCATCATCCGAACTTTTCAAGAAATGTTTAGAAAATAATATTACATATTACTCCCACCAAAAACCCCAAAGAACATTAGAATTTTTCAAATTAAAAAACTATTTTTTGAAGTGTGCTTTCTGTTTTCCTACTTTGTCTAGCAAATGAGGGTCCCTTTTTCTGAAAAGTGGACCCAAGAAGCATTTTTACTTGATTGCCTTATGATATAAAATACTTACATGAGAAAAAAAAGTTGCAAAAGTTAATTTAGGACTGACACACATATTGCCAATCCAGATGCTGGATTCTGTTTTGTATAAGTATATATGCCATAAGATAATTGATTGTATTTCAGGTTATATATTATTATTAAACTGTTTATATTAAATCAACTGGCATTATTGTTCTCCCAAAGAATGGACCAACTTATACTGTTTAGAAGATTTGTCACCAGAGGAGATTATCATGGCTTATCAGTTTGAGAAATGGCCATTTCCTTGGCCTATAAGAACTAACACATTTTGAACACCTAGCTCAACGATTGATGATAGAGACTGTGTTTTGGGAGAGTTTCAAATAGTAAATGTCCCACCATTCTGACAGCTTGGTAGAGAGTGAGATTGATCATGGGGTTCAATTTGAGCTGTGTTTTGATAAGAAATGCATAATTAGAATAGAAAGGGTTGAATTTATAAAAAGAATTAAGCTGAAGACATTGTCTTATTCAGAGAGAAAATATTTTATTAACTAAACAATGAATTACAAGGCCACTAAGTACAACAAGAGATATGCAGATAAATGAAAGTTCCAATCTTTGTATTTAGTAAGTTTTACTGCTTGCAAGATGAGCTGTGTTGAGAGTTTGGAGAATGATTCAACATTATGTACAAAAGATTCTGTTTTTCTAAAAAGTGTTTTAAAGTTAGCATTGACTTGCTAAGATTATAAGCAGTTAAAATATTACCAAAAAGGAAAAGTTTGACTTGTACTAGTAAACAAAATATATGTATTTATTTTTTGGGGGTGTAATGGTTTGCAAGCTAGACTAGTAAAGCTTCACAAGTGAGTTTGATTCTCATTGGGAGCCCTATTCATACAGCCTTGTGCCATATCTAAGCAAAAAACTTAGTAAATTACTATTTGTATTTACTCAAACCCTTTACTGATAAATACTTTTGATCTAAATTTTTACTAGTAAAATTTCTTCATAAGTTACCTGAAGAAAATAAAAACATATGAAACTTTTTAAAGTCTTTTTGTTTTTTTTTTGCTTCTTACTTTTTATTATCTTTACTCAGACACATTCAAACTTTTAGTCTTTTGAATTTATTTTTATTGACTCTTTTCCTTATCTTTATTCTTTTAAAACCTTAGTCATGTGTTTGTTTTTTATTTTGATAGCAACTTACTCCTTTTTTGCACGACAAAGTTTGCACTGAGGTTTGTGTAAGTTCCTTTGCAACATTTCTCTAACAACCTGCTTGCAAAAATTTCAACCTATTTCCCTGACTTCAACAACAATTGATCTTATTTACCCAACCCCTCCGCTCGGGCAGGATATGATACAAGGTCAATTTTAAGCGGAGTTTAACAGGTTTGAATTCAGAGTTTTCCTTCTTCTAGACTAGTTGCTTCCCCAAGGCTGAAGAACCCAGTCTGTCATACTATTTACCCATAGCTGGAGGGAGAATAATTGAATTCATACCTCTCCCAAGGGTATTAGTGCTATGTGAAATGCAATCAGCCTTGTCCAGGATTTGAACTCGTATCGCCGTGTCCATTTCCTACGACGATAACCATTACACAATGGGCATTTCAACAACAATTGATCTCTTCCTTTACCTCCCACTAATACTACTACTTCAACGGTATTTGTCTTCCGTCCTGCCATCTGGACAAGTGTGGCACAAGGCCTTTTTTAAGGTGGGTCTGGGTGCAAAACCATAGCCCAGACACACCTGGCGTCTCCAAAAATGCCTCAGGCCCCTTGGCATTCTCCTAAAAAGAGGCACTTCAAGTGCCAGGCGATAAACCTAACCCCTTCAAGGATGGTTAAAGCCTGGAGGGACGGCCCCCTGAATATGTCTAGAGACGAGACATACCCAACCAGATCCATGCCATTGATTCCATGGCTGGCCAAAGTGTGACCCATTTACTGGATTCAGTTGATTAAAATCAACTACTTCATCAATAACGACAATAATGATTTATCATTGCAACTGATTTGACCAGTATATAGTGATATCAATCACAATCTCCAAGCTATGGATATTTATTTTCAAAATCCTCCCCAAAACTCAAGGATTAGATAACAGGTTAACAAATGAACCCTTTTAATTAATTTTACTTCATGTGATTTTCTCACAAATCCCCATTTCACCTATCCCCACTTTCAGATGTTTAAGAAAGAAAGCAACAGGTATTTATGTAGACGTTGTGTTTGTTCTTGAATGTGAAGTAATGTACATAACAATGTATTACATCACACATAATTGGGTACAATATGAAAATTTAAGCAAACAAACCCAGAAAAAACCTTCAAATCTAACTCTAAGATAAAAAAAATCACATAAGATGCATTTTACTTTGAAATGAAATTGTTTTATACTTATATTCTTGCTTTAAGTAAACAGACCCAGATACAACCTCCAACCCTAATCCTAAAATAAAGGAAAAAAATTGAAAATGCATTCTAATTTGTGATAAAATTATCCTATAAAAATGTTTGATATATATTATACTAATATCCTTCCTTTAAGAAAACAGACCCAGAGACAACCTCCAACCCTAACCTTAACCCTAAAATAAAGAAAAAAGTGAAAATACATTCTACTTTGTAATAAAATTATCCTATTAAAAAGTTTGATATATAAATATTTACCCAACCCCTCCGCTCGGGCAGGATATGACACAAGGTCAATTTTTAAGCAAAGTTCAACAGGTTTGAAATCAGAGTTTTCCTTCTCCTAGACTAGTTGCCTCACCAAGGCTGAAGAACCTAGTCTGTCCTACTATTTACCCATAGCTGGAGGGAGAATAATTGGATTCATACCTTTCCCAAGAGTATTAGTGCTATGTGAAATGCAATCAGGATTTGAACTCGTATCGTCGTGTCCAATTCCTACGACGATAACCATTACACCATATTATACTAATATCCTTGCTTTAAGTAAACAAGCCTAGATACAACCCTTACTCTAAAATAAAAAAACAACCACTGAAAATGCATTTTATTTTTATGAACTTTCTCCAATACTTAAAACAAAAACTCTTTTTTATTAAGCAGAATTCAACACTCAGTTTTTAAGCAGAGTACAGCTGATTTGAATTCAGAATTTACCTAACCAAGGTTAAAAACTCAGTCTACCCTACTATTTACTCATAGTTATGAAGAGAACAGATGGATTCATGTTTATCCCAAGGGTATTATTAATTAGCCTGAAGTGAAACATAAATAGTCTTATCCAGGATTTTAACTCAGGTCACTGATTCCATTTCATAAGACAATAACCATTACTCTGCACTCTGGGATGATTTAAAATATCTGAGAGAATAAATATCAATATAACTTATCAATAAAAAATATATCCTTTCCATACTTAAAAAATAAAAAAAAATATTTCTGTCTATAGAAAAGTCTACACAAATGTTATGTTGAGTCTTTTGCAGGTGAATTTGTGTAAACAGTAACGAAATTTTGCAACAAGCTCGCATCTTTAGATTTTGCATCTAATTTGCTGTTTTCCATGTTTGCAAAATATGAAAATGAGACAACTGATATTTAAAAAAGATTAAAAGATTAAAACAAAAACAAAATGAAAGTACATGGACCAGAAAATTGGAGCAAGAGTGTTGTATATTGACCGACGACCGGCCAGGCTGTCAAAATAGGAAATGCACCTACGTAAATAACAGGGGCATCCGGTCGAGGAATATTAGAATTATAACCTTGACTGTGGATGGGTTGAATGAGTGCAATTGTGATGCCCACAAAAAGAAGGGTGTGTTGAACTATTATATAACTCGGTGAAGACAGGAAGTCAGATCAGTTTGGAGACCAGGCCCGTTGGTGACAAGATGCAGTAGAGAAAGCCAGCAGAGTGGGCCCCCAGGCCTCCGGTTGAGCAGCCCAGGAAAACGGGAAAGAAACGCGGTTATAGCCAATAGAGTGAGGGTCAATATATAGCAGTTCTGTTCGGTCTCCAACTCCTTCTCACACACAAACCTTTCAAATAAAGTGAGAGGTATATTTTTTTAAAGAAGTCTTTGCTCGTCTTTATTCATTGCGTCAAAATGTATATGCATATGTATATGTATTATGTGTTTGTATAGTTAATCATGGTCATGGCTATACAACAAGATGGCATAACTTCAATATAAGGGGATATGGTTTTGCTCTATTTTTCTGATTTGGATATTCTTTCTTTTCTTTTTTGTTTAGGTATTCATTATACTTCTTTGATTGTTTTTTTAGCAACAGTTGTCTTATTTTCATATCCCTTCCAAATTGTGGTCCTGAGTGTTGTATATGCAGCATTTACTGCTGGATACTGGAAGTGACATTTCAGAAAACAGCACTCTCTGTAAGATTGAAAAATAAACATCTCTAATAGTAACAACAAGCTGTCTTTATCATAAGTCATTCTATTCTCATATTGTATTAACACAATATATCTCCGTCTCATTGATAAAGGCAAACCACCTAGATCGGTAAGGCAAAACAATTTTGATCTACATTTTAATATACCTTTAGATATCTTTGATACCTAATACACATGGTGTTCATAACATTACACAGAGGTAATTAAAATGAGATGCTTATTAAAAAGGTTAGTTCTGGGATAATTAGCAAAAAGTATAGTCCAGTCTATTCAATAACGTGTGCTACATAAGAAATTGAGGTCTTTTATATTGAAGTTTCTCCAGATTACAATAGAGTTCCCAAGATACTCATGAAATATTATGGTCTCATGAGATTCTGAGGTACAAATGAAGAATCATAGTCCTAGAGTACGTAGGAAAAAGTGTCATGGATATTTCTGGATATCAAAAACTGAGAAGGCCGTGAATAAATCCCTGACGTAAAATTGCACATTATTTATCAAACTTTAGTGATATTAACTCCTTTTACTGCTTCAATTTTTTGAGCTCCAGGTCTCACACGCCCATCTTGCTATTCAGCTGATTCTGCAGAAACAAACAAGAAAACACAATAGACATACAACTAGTCATGTTATCTGTAGTGAGAAAAGGAAAGCTAACAAGTAAATACATTAACTACATTTAAGTCAACTAATTTGTGTACATCAGTATCTATAGAAGAATTGTAGTTGTTTTTTCTTTCTTTTGTATTAACTTTTAACTTCCATAGTATATACTGAACCTTGGGCAATATACCATTTTCTTAAAGTAACCACTATAGCTATAGGTCTGCATAAGATTAATTGAACTCTGGGATGATGTCTGTCAGAACAATCCCAAACAAACAATATATATATATATATATATATATTTCTCAAAGTAGCCAGAGATTTGTATAAGATTAACTACATTCAGGGGTGATATCTATCAGAATAGTCAAAAACAAACAATGGTCCGGGAAACCTGGGTTCAATCCCAGGTCATGTCATACCAAAGACTTTAAAAATGGTACTTGATACCTCCTTGCTAAACACTCAGCAATAGAAGGTATGTATCAAGGGTAAAGTGGAGCAATCCAGAGAAAGGAGTAGCGCCCTCTCCTACACCTCAGTGTAGTAGCAATTGAAAAGGGAGCCTTCTGTTCGCCCTTGACTACAGTTGCCAACTTTTACAAATACATACATATATATACATATATGTTAGCTGGCCATAGTCAAGGGCAAACTAAAGGCTCCTTTTGCAATAGCTAGTACACTGATGTGTAGAGTGCTACTCCTTTCCCTTGATTGCTCCACTTATCCTTGATCCATACCATATAATGCTGTGTTAAGCAAGGAGACATCAAGTACAATTTTTAAAACACTCTAATCATTATGCCAATGGGCTGATGTGTTTGCCAATGGTCCAGGAGACTGAGGTTCAATCCCAGGTTGAGTCATACCAGATTCAAAAAAAGGTACTTGATGCCTCCTTGCTTAAAACTCAGCATTATAAGGTGTAGATCAAGGATAAGTGGAGCAATCCAGGGAAAGGAGTAGCATCTTCTCCAACACCTCAGTGTAGCTATTGAAAAGGGAGCCTTCGGGCTGCCCTCAACTACAGTTGGCTAACTTCTTTACATATATATATATATATATATATATATATTTATGTTCTCAAAATAAACTCTGAAGCTAGTGATCAGCATAAAATTAACTGCTCTCTAGGGCAAAACAGTCCCAGACTATATATATGAGGATCATTCAATAAATAAGGCAAAATATTGCTTTAGAAGTGGGCAATAAGAAGCATTGCTTACAGAGGTACCTTTTTAAAGAAATCAATAGTGATGGATCTTTTCATGTCCTAGACAACAGTCAGCAACATCTTCTCTATAGACCCCTGTGCCCGAAATATTTTTTTACAGGAGAGTCAATGTATTCTCATTCCACGGATTGTCTTTTCCTTTCAGGCTCGTCATGGCAAATCCATGTCTAGGCCATTTGTAAAGATTTTTTGGCTGAAACATGCTTCTCTAAACATATTACACATTGTTCTGTGAATTTCATATCGTTTACACTTCTCAGCCACTAAAAATTCAATGACGGACCTCTGTTCAAGCCACTGCTATTTTTGAATAGCCTCAAGTCAAGTATTTTTATGCAATTAAAATAATTTTGATCATAAACCGATTCTAAGCAATGAAGAGTTTACATTCCCCTTATACCAATAATTATTTTTGTTTTTTTTTCAAAGAAATTTCCTTTACTTATTGAATGACCCTTATATATATATATACTGTCATCCACAGAGAGACTGTTTTGTTGAATCACAACCCATCAGTGTGGCTAAATATGTGAGTTGCCTTAAGCTGAGATTGAAACCTGGCCAACTTTACATCAGCTCAATAACATAACATCACAGCCACCAGCAATCCCAATTTAAGTGAGAGAATTTAATGTATATAAATTAAATACTGGCATTTGTTTACATTTTACACTAATGGCTACCAAGTGCTCAATTCGATAGAAGGGCTTTGCATTACGTGAGTGGCAACCATTAATTCTTTCACGAGAATGCTCAACCACACAGACATATAATTTTCTAAAAGTAACCTTTGTAGCTACAGATCTGTATTAGATTAAACTATATTTTTGGATGATGTCTTTCAGAACAGTCCCCAAATACCTAAAGAGCCAGAAATAATTCCTATCTTTTAAACTGTTACTGATGTGGTGACAGTTTAAAAGGAGGGAATTATTTCTATCATACCTTACATATATATATATATATATATATACATATATATATAAAAGGTATGACATAAATAATTCCCATATTTTAAACCGTCACCTGTATGGTGCAAGTGAACTTAGGCAAGTTGCAATGGTAGCTCCATATAGCTAATGTCTAATTTTTTTTTTCAAATACAAGTAGTTATAATCTTGGCTTAGATTGATGCATACCATTTGTTGAAATGTTTAAGACTGGCAAATCTGAAATTCTTACACAGAGAGCTTTTTGAGCTCATTTCATATTATGTCAGAACGATGTTATTCTGGATAGAATTTTCAACCCATTGCAGTACTGATTTTCTATCCAGAACAGCATCATTCTAACATGTCATGAGCAAGAAATGCTCTCTGTGTAGCAATTACAGATTCACCAGACATAAAAAGTGTTACAATAGCAAATGCACTGTGTGCACCAGTCCAAGCCATGATTGTAACTGATTTTTTCTGAAAAAAAAAATGATAAGACATTAGCTAGATGGAGCTGCCATTGCCACTTGCCCAAGTTCATTTGCACTACACAGGTTACAGTTTGAAATATAGGAGGTATTTTGTCACACCTTCTATATATATATATATATTTATTGAAGTAAATAATAGAGTGTAATCTGACAATATGTAAAGAAAAATTGATAACGAGGTAATCCAAGTAGAAGGAGAGATTTATTGAGAAGCAATATTAGTGATGTTAAATTAACGATGGATGTTTAAAAATGCAAAATACAAAAACCTAGGGAAAATTTGTATAACAAGAAAAAGTTGGCCGTTTAATTAGTGAATCAGAAGAGAAGATCCACATACATATGCTGATTCACTAATTAAACTAATATCATCCCTCATAGTCCTGATGATGGTTCACTAGAACCGAAACGCTATAGTGTTCACTTTGCTTCTCAATAAATCCCTCCTTCAACTTGGATTACCTCGTTATCAATTTTTCTTTATATATATATATATATATAATTTTCTTAAATTAATCTCTGTATCAAGAGATTTTCATAAAATTAACTGTACGCTGTGGTAAGATTTAATCAGAACTGACCTAGACAATCAATGTCTACATGAGTCTAAGATCTTTCAGGTGCTGGATTATTAGACCCTATTTTATCATTTTTACGGTATATCCTGTATTCAGTATACACAGCTCCAAGTGTCCTTTTTTTAACTTTAGCAGCCAATAACTGAACTTCTGAGTTAACATCTCTTCAATAGCTTTTGTCACTCTGTCATCAAAACATCACTAAACCATGAGAGTAGGTAAACAAAACCATTTCTCAGGAAGGCCTGATAAGCCAACTTTTAGTGCATTATACAGTCTCTCACCTTTTATGAAGTATATCCAATCCCCCATCAGTCAGTTCTGTTTTTTCTTTATATGCCATCACAAAAATACAACTCCCCATCTTGCTAATATGAAAATCAATATTAAGAGTCTGTTTGCATGGATATATTTAAAGTTGAAAACAGAAAAAAAAATCATAAACAGTTTCTAACCAAAATGTAGGAGATATTCCTGCATCACCCAATATATTTATATATATAATCTTTAAATCTGTTAAGCAGTTGAAAATTAAGTTAAAAAATTCAGAAACGTGCTTTATGTCTTGAGTGTGTTTGCATATGTCTTTTTAAGTGAGAACTGGTTGAAAATGAAGATCCACATTCTTCACAATGAAAAGGTCTTTCTCCAGTATGTTTTTTTCTATGTTGTACCAAATGAGATTTTCTATAGTAGGATGAATCACATATTTCACATGAATACGGTTTCTGTCCAGTGTGTTTTTGCATATGATGCACCAAATGTGATCTCTCTGCAAAGGAAGATTCGCATATTTCACATGAATATGGTTTCTCTCCAGTATGTACTCGTACATGTCGCTCCAGATGCGACTTCTGTGAAAAAGGTAAGCTACACACCTCACAAAAATACTGTTTCTCTCCAGTGTGTATTGCCATATGTCGAATTAATTTTGACTTTACCAAAAAAGATGATCCACAAATTTCACACGAATGTGGTTTTTCTCCAGTATGTGTCTGGACATGTTTTTTTAAATTTGAATTGGCAGAAAAAGAACATCCACATACTTCACAAGTGTATGGTTTTTCTCCAGTGTGTACTCGCATATGTTGCACTACAGCTGACTTCCATGAAAAAGAAGATCCACATATTTGACATGAATATGGTTTCTCTCCAGTGTGTGTGTGCATATGCTGCAACATATTTGCCTTGCGTGAAAAAGAAGATCCACATACTTCACAAGAAAATGGTTTTTCTCCAGTGTGTGTTCGCATATGTTCCACCAAATGTGCCTTCTCTGCAAAGGAAGCATCACATACTTCACAAGGATGTGGTTTCTCACCAGTGTGAGTTCGTAAGTGTCGTTCCAAATAGGACTTCCACAAAAATGATGACCCACACACTTGGCAAGAAAATGGTTTCTCATCAGAATGTGATCGTACATGTCTTTTTAAGTATCTACTACTTGAAAATGCAGATCCACATATTTCACAATGAAAATTTTTTTCTTTAGTACATTTTTCCATTTTCTTTGGTAAAAAATGAAAACAAAAATTTTTTTTCTGTTGAAATATCCAATGTTAAGAAACTATTCTTACAACCAGCAACCAATATTTCTTAAATGTTGGAACATCTGTAAAAAAAAAATAAAAAAGACTGTAACTTAGCAGCAGATACAATGCTGTCAATAAGTCTGATACAATTATTAGATAAATGTTCATCTGAAATTTCTCTTTCTATGATGTTTGATCAATATTTCTCTTTCTATAATGTTTAATCTATATGATCTGAGGAGAAGAGTTGGGTTGACAATGAAGAAGATAATGTTGAAAAATAAATATTACTATGGATTTATTGATTTGTATTGGACTGAAAATAATCATCATGGTTTTGATTGATTGATTTTAACAACATGCCAACCCATCTAGGTTTATTTTATGACTAAAGGTTAGGAAATTGCATTCAAGTGGTTTCCTAAAGTGTGTTTTTATTACACACATTTATATGAGTTCAACTATTTCTAATAATTTATACATAATTACATGGTTTCTGTAGAATTACAATAACACTTACTGGCCCATGGGTCTTAACTAGCATCCATTTGGAAGACAAAAATGAAAAAGGCTGTCAAGTGACCCAAATATGCCAAAGTTTGGCACAAGGCCTTTTTTAGTTTGGGAACTAGATGCAGGGCCATAGCCCACACACACCCAATGGTTTCAAAAATACCTTAGGCCCTGTTGGCAGTCCCCTAAAAAGGGGCACCTCAGGTGCCAGGTGGTAAATCAAGCCCTACCAGAGCAGGTAAGAGCCTGGGGCGATGGCTCCCTGAGACCCAAGGAGTGTTGTATTAGCCACAAGACACAAATGTTAGTCTTCTTTGGCACCTGCATCAGGTAGCCTTGACTAACAGTCACTTAAGCCAAGATACCAGACCTAATCTGTGTATCACGGCCCAGTGCGCCAAATGTCACAAAAGACCCTGATATTTGTCAGGTGCCACATAAATGCATGAGTAAGGAACAAGACCATTTTTATTGTCGGAGGAATCCATGTCAGGAAGCCTTGATCAACTGCCACCAAAGCCAAAACACTCGACCTGATCTGTGTATCAGGGAACATGGCCAACCAAAGTGTGTCAAGGTTGCAAGTCAAAACGAAAGGCAGAAACTGTGCTATGATTAAACTGTAGCTGATATTTATACACAAATGTATCCCACTTAAAGACAAGCAGCCAATCACAACCCAGAGAATGGGAAGGCCCATGTGTGCACAATAGAATGTCCCAATGTGCCATAAAATAACTCTCCTTCTTTTGGAGCTCAGTTTGAGATCTGACTCTGCTAGTTACACAGCTGAGTACTGACCCTAACAATTCGCAAAACTCAATAGTTTCAAGTAATTATTTCTATTTGATAATAATCATTTGTTTGTTAACAGTTATGCTATCAAGTTAGTCATAATAATAATTCTTAGTAAACAATTATAGCTTCAAGTTTCTAATATGAATAATTTACAGTTATATGGTATCAAGTATTCCTAATACAAATAATTTTCAAAGAGACGTATTTGACCCATAGATGAGACCCTGACAGCGACTATGACTCCATGTTAAAGTGACAATGAAAGGTGACTCTATACTCTCCAGAACAAAAATCCTTGACAAATCTACGTTTCATATACAAGCAACATTTTTTTTTTCTCAGAAATCACTAAGATTTTTAGCATTAGAAACTAAACATTAAAACAAACTTAGTGAAAAATAAATCACTCTATAAGAGTCTGGAACCTTTTCAATGTACTGCACTATGAGTAGCTAAAAAACATAGAAGCTGCTTAATTTTCATCAACAAAAATACATACAAGAAATACTTAATTTTTTTCAAGTCTTAATGCCTTTTATCCACTACTAAAAAATTTTTAAAAAAGCTATCATTTCTCTACTCTTCTTTTATGGGCAAAGCTTAACTCATTTTTTTAGGTTGGTTTGCTTAGGTTTTATGGCATATCAACCAATGTAAGTTATTCAATTCCAAATCCTCTTTATATATATATATATATATATATATATTATATATATGATTTGGTTTGGCTGGGTTTTATGGCATGTCAACAATTGTAGGTTATTTAATGCCAAATTCTTATTATACATATATATTAAATATATAGGATTTGATTTGGTTGGGTTTTATGGCATATCAACCATTGTTGGTTATTTAATTCCAAATCCTCTTTATATATATTGTTGTATTGTTGGTTCAATAAAGGTATTCCACAGGTACAAGCCGAAGAGTAGGCAAGTCTATCAGACAGCGATTAACGCTTTTCCCCTGAAGTAGTCAGACACCGTCCATTTATATCTTTACCAGTGTCATACTAAAAAGAGTCACTGAGTGTATAGTTCCGGTATAACATATATATATATTAAATATATAAGATTTGGTTTAGTAAGGTTTTTATGGCATATCAACCATTGTAAGTTATTTAATGCCAAATCCTCTTAATACATATATATTAATTATATAAGATTTTGTTAGGTTGGGTTTTATCAACCATTTTGGGTAATTTAATGCCAAATCCTCTTTATACATAAATATTGAATATATAAGATTTAGTTATAGATTTGTAGGCTATTTAATGCCAAATCCTATACATATAAATTAAATACATATTATAATATGTAAACACATTTTGTAAATAATATTGTTAAATGAGCCTGAGCTCTTTTTTTAGTACATAGTTAAATGGTTTTAAATATTAAATACGAAAAATTCTATCTATAATTAATCATTCATTTGCACACAGTTAAATGGTTTCAATTGCTGCTATCTAACACTAATAATTCTATTCAACATTGATTATTTGTTTGCAGTGAAGTGGTTACAAGTATTGCTATTTAACATTTTATTCAGTCGCACATTATCAAATGGTTCCAAGAATTGCTATATAACACCAATAATTCAATTTAGACAGCGGGTGTCCTCGTGCTGTAATGGTTAAAGTGATAGACTACGGAATCATAGTAAGTGAGTTCATACTCCAGTCGCACTATTATATTCACTTTCGGTCAAATACCCTTGGGAAAGGTATGGACCCCCTTATCCTTCCAGCTATGGGTTAAATAGAACCAGTACTGGTCTTCTAGGAGAATGGCTTCGGCATTAGATAACCTACAAAGGTTGCTATGCCATTAAACAAAGAAACCAAACCAAGAAACCAAATCAATTTAGACTGACATTTAAGGAGTTTCAAGTATTGCTATTTTGCACTCATAATTCTATTCAACATTACCAATTCATTCATTTGTTTGTTTGTGCTTTATGGCATAGCAACTCTCGTGGGTTATTTAATGCCAAATCCATTTTTCTACAAATAAACAGTTCTATTTCAAAGAATTCAGTTTAGCTTAAGTACACAGTTAAATTGTCAAAAACATTTCTATTTCAAGCTATTTAGTTTTGTCAAATAGTTCTAGTTCAAAGAATTCAGTTTAGTATAAGTATAGTTTTTGTTTACACAAAGTTAAATGGCAAAATATTCCTATTTCAAACAATTCAATTTAGTATAAGTACAGTTTCAATGTCAAAAACAGTTCCATTTCAAACAATTCAGTTTAGCATATGAATGCAGTTTACTTCTATGTGACCCATAGATAGGAGCCTTATCAGGTGCTACCACTCTGGGCCAGAGTGGACCTGAGAGTGATGGCAATGAAGGGGTACTCTGCATTCCCCAAAGCTCTAGCATTACTGAAACCTCACTATCAGATTGTTTAGTGTCATATCAGGACACTCATTGGGGTGGGATCTTACCTCTCTACATAGGTGCAGTCAATGTATTCTACAGCCCCATCCGACTGGATATGATATGGTATTTGTTCAGAGGTGATTTATTGTTTCTGTAGTAATTATAAACTTTTACAGAGTCAGGACTTCATTCCATTGCTTAATCTTTTCCATTTCTAAGCAGGACTTAAGACTAGCTATGAAACTAACAAGCTGTAATTTAGTTGTTTTTTTTTCATCCGGAGAAACCTCTTGGATGACCCTACAGCTTTAAAAGGTTCTAACTGCTCTGCTATTTATCCATAGCTGGGAAAGCTGAAGATGCATGCCTTTTCTAGGAACATTTGTAGAAAGGAAATGTAAGCAACTTCAGTCCAAAGTTAAAATATATTGAAAAATATATTGTTCAAAACAGACATCTGTTTACATGTCTTGTGTTCTGGGGTGAAAGGTCAAGTTAATTTTATGCATTGATGATATCACATCGAAATACGGAAGACTTAAAACAACAAAATAATTTCATTATCACTACTATTTAATTAATAAGCTTGTATTACAAAAATATCTATAGAAAAAAAAATAAAGAGTAATTTCATCCCTTTTGTGTACCATGCTATTATTGGCTTGTACAAAAGAAAAACGAATAACTGTCAACAAATTATTAGTATTTAAAAGGAATACTTGAAACCAGATAACTGTGTGCAAATAATTTGAATTAGATAGGAATACTTGAAACCAGGTAACTGTGCTATCTTTCTTTTTAAATTTTATGAAACTTGATAAATCAGTTTTTCCTTCTTGATGAATGATTTGTCAAGATCAATAAGTAGGTGTTAATTTTTCAGTGCTGGTCCAGAGTAGTGTAATATATTAACATGACCTGCGGGTGTGAATACGGTGGATGTTGTTGACAGATAGAGTGATAAGACCGGTGTGATCACCGAAATGTCATCATGTCCACAGGTGCTGTGTATCAGAGGATGTTGACAGAATCATATCCGCTCAAGGATAATATCAACAAGGTGATTGCCGAAATGTCACCATGCTCACAGTTGTTATGTTGAAAACAGGTGCATCCGGTCGAAGATATTGGAAAATCACCGAACAGTGGGTGTCGTTGAATTCGGTGATAGTGGCAGATGCGTACGCCCACAGAATGGGGCTTGGGCAAGTAGCCAATGGGAAGCAGACAACATAACCAATGAAAAGCAAAGAAGTGATATGTGGGCATAACCATGGTTAATGAAAAAAAGGAACTGCTGCAGGTCACATGAGAGTTGTAGACTATGTAAGTTCCCGAATTTCGGCTAAAGTCAGTTGTTCACTGGCTCGTCCATCTCCCGACAGCTCCTCCATGTGCGCGAACTCTCTGCGATTGCTCTCTGCTCCACACAAGTATCATCGCCGAAAATAAAAATATAATCTTATATTTTTATATACATACGTGTTCCTCGTTGTTAATAATGACACAGTCTACTATACAACAATAGCCTTCCAATGAAAAATTTCTATTAAATCTGTAGTTATATACAAAACAATTTTATAGAAAGTTAATACTTGCATTCACTATCCAGATAAGATCAAATTTCAGTTATTTGCCTCATATTTTTTTCACTGAACAGTAAAATCCTAATTATTACATACTCATCTTGTCAAAATTCAATTACAACAGATATATTTCATTACTCTTTCCTTTCATCCACCAATTAGACCTGTCTGCAGTACTTAGAATACCTTGACTGTATCCCCAGCAGATGATTAAGATCACTAAAAAAGAAAAAAGAATGTCCTGGGTAGAACACTAAACTGGATCTGATAATAAGTTCTGGAAGGTGTAGAGTACCCCTTCATTGCCATTAATTTGGGGGTTTGAATAAAAAAAAAAAAAAAAAAAAAACTAACAATAATACAAAAAAAAAAAAAATAAATAAACAAATACAAAAAAATGATAATCTCCCAGAAGGCCTCTGACAGGAAGCACGATCTGCACATGCCTGAAAAAGATGGGCTTTGTGGCACCATAGAGAAACTCTCATTCAGATCACTTTACACCATCCTACTGGATAGACAGCTTTTTCCTGGCCCAGAAAGAATGTTTCTCACCATGAAATAGTTGTAGACCTGTGGAATAAAAGTCAAATTTTAAAGTATCCCTGTCTTTGTTTTACACTATTCTAAGTTCATTTACAGTTCTGGTCAACAATAAGTGGATAGTGAATGGGGTAAGAAGAAAAAGGAGTCAGATACAAAACTCAAAATCATCCCCAGAGAACTCAGCAATCCACTGACAACCGACACCGATGACCTACAACTACGAATAAATAACAAATCTCAGCCCCATTATTTCCTGGTCCATTCTGACTCAGTGTGGTACCTCTTAAGGCCCTATCTAAGGGTCGAATAGATCTGTGAAAATTATTTGCATGTATATTTACCACCCCCTCTGCATGAATAGGATGTGGCACAAGGTCAATTTTTAAGTAAGTTTTAACAGGTTTGAATCTAGAGTTTTCCTTCTCTTAGACCAGTTGCCATCATCATCATCAAGTCACACTGACAGTAAGGATTTCCCTGACTCTCTCTCTCTCTCTCTCTCTCTCTCTCTCTCTCTTTTCATCTGTCCCTATCATCCTTCACTCTCAGCAGGCTTTCCAAACTACATCCTGTGTTGGCATAGAGCTGATATAAATATGTTCTTACCAGTCAACCAATACTGATACGTTTATGTGTAAAGATCCATAGAAGAACGTCACTAATGAGTTTGTTCTTGTTTCTCCAGCAGTGTCCTACATGTTTGGTTCGTTTTACTTGGATGGCTTTTGAGATAGGAGGTAAGTGGCTGTACAGCTGTTGTTTCAGGGGTGTTACTTCCAGGATTTGTTCAAAATAACACAGGACATTCTTTTGTAGTTCCCATCTAGCTTTTTCTCTCTGTGTTTTGTTTGCATCCATGAGGTGAATCCATACAGTAGTATTGACACAGCTACAGCTTGGAAGAAATCCTGCTTTATCTTATCAGATAAATCAAACTTTTATATGATTGATAACCAACAGATAGAAGTCCACGTCTTTGTTAAGTGTATATTAACATCACTTTCAGTAGGTAACACTGATGCAGAGGTACAGAAACTTGTCTACTAATTTCATCTGTTCACTATGTAATTGGGAGATGGCTCCTAGCTGATTAAAACACATGTAGTCTGTTTCCTTTGCATTCACATGAAGGTCAATGCCTCCTCTTGCTGCTTGCTCCAGACTATGCAGTAGGGATTCAACTTGGGTAGGTGTATTTGCATGAAGAGTTATATTATCTGTGTCTGTTACAGTTTCTGCAAGATATTGTCTACTTCCCTTTTTATAGTGTAAAGCCATTTTTTTTTTATAGTAGATCTATCAACGTTCAAAATACATAGTCTAGGCAGATTATAAACAACTATAGTGCAAATGTATCTGTTGTATAGTGGCTCGTACCACATGACTTTTGGTATTGTGGAGATATAAAAGACATCGTGTTTCTTAAGCATTTGGTTTCGGCAAGATCTCGGTCAGTAGCAAGACCAACTTCAGATGTAACACATACAACACGAGACTTATAATATTTGTTGGACTGTACCACTTCAGTTAATAAATAGTAACTCTATTTCATTGTGTATCTCTTCCTTACCATGATACAAAAGTATCCCAGCACAAAACTCCAGCAACAATGTTGAAGAAGTCTCTATCTGCATCAGATGAGTCAACTTTTATTTTCATGTTTCTATAAAGTATGATTATCTGGAGGTGCCCGTGGTATAATGGTTATCGTCGTAGGAAATGGACACGGCGACACAAGTTCAAATCCTGGACCAGACTGATTGCATATCACATAGCAATAATACCCTTGGGAAAGGTATGAATCCAATTATTCTCCCTCCAGCTATGGGTAAATAGTAGGATAGACTGGGTTCTTCAGCCTTGGTGAGGCAACTAGTCTAGGAGAAGGAAAACTCTGAATTCAAACCTGTTAAACTTCGCTTAAAAATTGACCTTGTGTCATATCCTGCCCGAGCGGAGGGGTTGGGTAAATATGATAAAGTATGATTATAGCTGTAACAGTTTCTTTGGGGAGATCATATGCAGGAAGTATTTGCTTCATCTTTCTTCTGTGTATGGAATCAAATGCCTTGGAGAAATCTACAAAAAATAATGTTATCTTGATGTGTAAAGAGTCAGTCTGCCCTACTATTTACCCATAGCTGGAGGGAGAATTCATACCTTTTTCAGAGTATGTGAAATGCAGACAGTCTTGTCCAGGATTTGAACTCTTGTCACCATTTCCATTTCCTCTGATAGTAACCATTACTCCATGAATTCCTCCATAAAAAATTATTTGTATGAGATAGAAATAGTTGATATTATATAACCATGAGCAAAACCTCTTAAGAAAATACACAGAAAATATAAATGTAAGCAATTCTCTCATCTTTTGATATGTCATTAAAACCACCCAATCTCCTCTCTGGCCCAGAGTAGTAGCACCTAATAGGGTCCTATCTATGGGTCAAATAAATCTAAACTGTAATTATGCTAAACTGAATTGTTTGAAATTGACAGTTTTTACATTTAACTGTGTGTTTAAACTGCCTACTTATAGTAAATTGAATTGTTTGAAATAGAACTGTTTTGACATTAACTATGTTAAACAAAAATTCATACTTATACAAAATAGAGCTGTTTTGATTGGTTTGGTTTGTTGGGTTTTATGGCATATCAACGTTTGTAAGTTATTTAATGCCAAATCCATTTTTATGTAAATAATCAGTTTTATTTAAAACAATTCAGTTTAGCATGAGTACATAGTTTGATTGTCAAAAGCATTTCCATTTCAAACTATTCAAGCAGTTATATATAACAATTCAGTTTAGTGTAAGTACAGCTTCAATGTCAAAAACAGTTCAATTTCAAACAATTCGGTTTAGCATAAGTACGCAGTTTAAATGTAAGTACAGTTTAATTGTGAAAAACATTTCTATTTCTAGCTATTCAGTTTAGTCAAGAAGTTCTAATTCAGGTAATTCAGTTTAGTATAAGTAGAGATTTTGTTTACACACAATAAATATTCAAAACAGTTCTATGTTAAACAATTTAGTTTAGTGTAAATACAGTTTCAATGTCAAAAAACAGTTCTATTTCAAATAATTCAATTTAGCATAAGCACGCAGTTTAAATGTAAGTACGGTTTGATTGTCAAAAACATTTCTATTTCAAGCTATTCAGTTTAATCAAACAATTCCGTTTAGCATAAGTATGCAGTTAGTTCTATTTAACCCATAGATAGGGCCACAACAGATGCTGCCACTCCAGACCAGAGTGGACCTTGGAGCACTGGCAATTAAGGGGTGCTCTGTATTCCCCAAAGCCCTAGCATTACTGGGACTTCACCGTCAGAATGTTTAGTGTCATAATCAGGACACTCATTAGGAGGGTCTCACCCCTCCGCATAGGTGCAGTCAGTGTATTCTACAGCCCCAGCCGATTGGGCAATACACAGAGTTAAATGTCAAACAGTTTTATTTCAGATAATTCAGTTTAGCATAAGTACACATTTTAGACATCAAAACAGTTCTATTTCGAGCAACTCAGTTTAGCATTAGTACGCAGTTTAAATGTCAAAACAGTTCTATTTTTAAAAATTCAGTTTAGCATAAATACACAGTTTGAATGCAAAAATCTGTATAGTGAAGGAAGCATGGTTTAGTTCTATTTAACCCATAGATAGGAACCTTATCAGGTGCTACCACTCCGGGTCAGAGTGGACCGGGGAGTGATGACAATAAAGGGGTACTCCACATTCCCCAAAGCTCCAGCATTGCTGGAGCCTCACCATCAGACTGTTTACTGTCATATCCTGGACACTCATTGGGGGGGGGAGTCGGTGTATTCTACAACCCCAGCTGACTGGGCAAGAACTGTTTTGAAATTTAAGTATGTGTAAACAAAAAACTATACTTATGCTAAACTGAATTGTTTGAAACTTTTATCAAAATAACTAAATTCAGTGTTAAATGACCCGAAAAGAGTTGATATACCGTAAAACAACCAACCAACCAACCAATTAATCATTGTACATTTGAGTTGTAGACACAGGGGGTCGAATGGTTATTGTCTTAGGAAATGAGTTCGACTAGCTAAATGGAAATCCTGTATAAGACTGGCTTTCATTTTGCCCTAATGTCCTTGTTAAAAAAAAAATTCTTTTACACTAAAATGTACAGGGACATCCTGGGCATGATCCTAAACTGCTAATGGTGAGCCTCAAGTTCTGAAGCTTGGCAGAATGTTGAGTACTCCTTCGTTGCCATTACTCCCAGATCCACTCTGACCCTGAGTAGTAGTAACAGTTAGGGTCCCATTTATGGGTGACCCAGTTGGCTGGGGCTGTTGAATACATTGATTGCATCTGTCCTGGATATGACACTAAACAATCCGATGATGAGGTTCCAGTAATACAGGAGCTTTGAGGAATGTGGAGTACTCTTTTATTGCTATTGCTCCCAGGTCCACTGTAGCCTGGCAGGGTCTCATCTATGGGCCAAATAGAACTAAACTGTGTACTTATGCTAAACTGAACTGTTTGAAATAAAAGTTTTGACATTTAAACTGTGTGTAAATAAATGATTGATGTTTAATTGAATTGTCAGTGATATATAGCAATACTTGGAACCATTTAACTTTGTTGATTAAACTGAATTACTTGAAAGAGAAATGTTTTTGACATCTAAATTGTGTCCTTATGCTAAACAGAATCATTTGAAATAGATCTGTATATAAGTATAAATTATATGTTGCATTAGATAACCTATAATATTTGATATGCCATAAAACCAAATGAAACCGAACAATTTATGGATCAAATTGATATATTTCGAAATTATATACGATGAGGCCGCATAAAGACAAAAACTCTTAAGAAACAACTAGACAAAGATGTAAATATAAATGTACAATGAACACGATTTTCTAACCTCTAGACATAAAATAACCCTAGACAGGTTGACATGCAGTTAAAATCAATCAATTCCCTATTAAGGTGTCGAGTTATGACTGATGACAGATTTATAATACTCGGGAAGTCACTATAGCTGTAACTACCCTTTTTACAGTCAAAGAAAACAAAAACGAAGACATAATTGAAACTTACTCTCATCTGAATGCTGAGTTTATTTATTGCATTTATATATAATTGTTTTGTATATTATTGCCAGATAAACGAAAATCTTATCGGTGGGCTATTCTGAACATGAGGCAATTTTACAATAACTTGCTTTATTCCTCGAATAATTTAACAGATGACAAGTATTTTTTAAATATTTGTTTTGCTTTTTTATTTAAAAAAATTCAAATGCTTTTTATCTATTTGTTTATTTTTATTATGATAATTATCATGTGACTTAGGTTTAATTTTGTCAAATACAAAATTACGATGGTGAAGATCGATCTTATGACAGATGGCACTAGAGTGCTAATCACAACTCTATTTGAAGCAAACTTTTGATCAAGTTAATTTTTCCTCTTTTAAACAAAAATGGTACTTGATAACACCTTGCTTAACAGTCAGCGTTATAAGGTACGGTTCAAGAGTAAAGTGGAGCAATCCAGGGAAAGGGGAAGCGCCCTTTCCTACACCTACGTGTAGAAGCTATTGAAAAGGAAGCCTTCGGGTGGCCCTCGACCAAGTTCACCAACTTTACTTTACTTACTTTATAAATATAAATATATTAGAATAGGGTCGATATTTCTTGTTCTCATTTGCAAGTATAGCACAGCATTCATAAACTTGCTCCAGTTGCTGGAGTTGCAAAAGTTCTGCGACAAACTAGCCCTCTAGGTCAGAGTAAACAGGTTTAAATTGAGTTGATGACAATCATCAGCCAGTTACCCGTAATATCTAGAGACCAATTCCGTGAATAAAGAAATATCCTGACCCAGCTTTAATCGGAAAGAGAGGCCAGAAGATTAAGGCTAATCCTTAATCCTGGTTGCCAGCTTTCTCAATTTGTTCAAGATTGAAATAAATACGTAATCTAATACATGAATGGCGCCTGGCGATTGTCAGTTTCTCGTTTATGCGAACAGCAGACTCTATGTCTTCTCTAAGCTAAATTTGATAAATATGCTCTATCACTATTATTGAGCACTCTTTTATGAATATAGCTAACTATATTATTCAGATTGAAAATATAGTTATGATCACAATCAAACATTTACAAATGAATCAAATTTTGGCGTTAAATAACCCATAAGGAGATGATATGCCATTAAACAAATCAAATATATATATAAGTAAATAATCCGACAATACAGAGTGAAAAATTGATAACAAAGTAATCCAAATAGATAAAATCTCTCCTACTTGGATTACCTTGTTATCAATCTCTCTCTCTCTCTCTCTCTCTCTCTATATATATATATATATATATATATATATATATATATATATATATATATATATATATATATATATATTGTCATCCACAGACAGACTGTTTCATCAAGATAAACGTATGAAAAAAAAGGAGTAGCATATAAGAAATTATAACTTTGCAAAATTATTTAAAACAACAAAATCAAATTCAATTGAAATGAAATTTGTGCAATTGAAATGAAATTACCATCGAAAAACAATTTAAAAAAAGCAAAAAACGATGGTCATTCATTTAAATTTTTTTAAAGACAAAATCAATAAAAACTAAAAAAAAAATCAGTGATTTTGTCGTATTGAATATAATAATAATTTTTTTTTTTTTACTTACCTTTTCTTTAAGATGTGGAACTGAAATGTTGAAACAAAATTGATGAGGATGTAATTAACCTTTCTTTTTCAAGTCTGCATTTTTCTTTCTTTCTTTCTTTTGTTGTTGTTGTTGGGATTTTTCAATCAATTTGAAATTGTGTATGTTGAATTTACACAGTTTTTTGTTGAATTGAAGTTGAAAGGAATAGCAAAAAAGATTAAACAGTTTTAAGAAATAGTAAATGAAATAAACAGACAGAAGTGTTGAAATTATCTTGGAGAAAAATGTTTTGTTAGATGACAATATACAAAGACAAAGGAAATCGTTCGGCGGTGAATATACTATTTCATCCCCTGTTTAAAAAAAGATGTAATTAATTGTCATTTTTGAAGACATTAAATGAGGAATGAAACATTTTTTTTCTTTTCTTCTTCAAAGACTGTTTCAATAGACTATATACAAAACAATGCGTTTAATAACAGGGAAAATTTTGTTTTATTTAAAAAGAAAAGAAAAGAATTAAAACATGTTTTTTTTGTCATTTTTTTTTATTTTACTATTAAAAAAACGTCTTTTTCCTTGTCTTATTTTGGTAACTTCACTTTTTTTCTGATGACGAAAAATAAAACAAAACAGCACAAAACAAAGCAAAAGCAAAACAAAACAAAACTTGAAATCATTTTTGATAGTCAAATGAAAGAAAATGAATGAATAATATCTAATGTCGTTATTTTCTTTGTCACTCGAGTCATTGTCATTTTTTATGATATTTAATAGTCAATATTTCTAATTGCTTTTTTGTTGTTTTGCAATTTTTTTTATTACCGGCAATATCATGAATTTATTGAATTGTAGATTGATGAAGAGCTTACAAATATTCTAAATTCATAAGAAATGAATTATTGCCTAAAAAAGAAAAAGATAATCTCATCGTTTTTTGTTTTTTTTTTTCGTTTTTTTTTTTTTCCTTTTTTAAGTAGATAACAATTTACAATACCCCCAAAAGATTTAAACTAAATTTAGTAAACTTTGCATATCATAATTTATTTTTTAAGAAAGCATATTTTTGTTTTATTTCTAGACATTTAATTTCTACTGAATATACAATTTTCTTTTCTATTTTTCTTTTAATAATGGAGAGCGACGATGCCAAATTAGACCCTTACTTTGTGTCCTAATCAATTATTTTCTATAACATACGGAAACATAAAAAGAACAAAAACATATTTTTTTCTTCCAGTAAAATTTAATTCGTTGGGCTGGGAAAACGGAAACCCTAACCCCAGCAAAATATATCGATTCCCGCTGTGGAATTAATCAAAGAGTACCTCGAATTAGCAATTTTTAAATACAAATCAAGATATACTTTTTTTGTTACCTTTTTTGGGGGAGAGGGGGGTTTCGGATAAAAATAGTAAATGCACCGAAACCCTTTTTTTAGGCTTCCATACTTCGAAATAATACATTTGCATAAAGACGGATACAAAGTCAGAGACCAGTTTTTTATGAAATCAATATCATGAATATTTATATTCATGTATATTTATATATTGTCATTCAAACCTTTACTTTGGAACCGCTTAACTCACCTCTATTTTGAAACATTTAAAGAAAAAATTCAAAGTTCATTTTAAAACAGAGATGATAAAAAAGCATCAGAAATTTTATCTAATAAAAATCAGTGGTTTAGTTTAAACAAATCTTAATCATTATGACTAATGACATTAATTATATCGACAAATACTAACCAGAAGAATTTGATGGGGAGAATCTCTGTGGCAGAATGGTTAAAATGTTGTTCTATAGAATCGTAAAGAGCAAGTTTGAATTCTAAATGTCCTCTTAATATACACGTTTGGACTAATACATTTTGGAAAGGCATGAACCCCTTTATCTCCTCAGCTCTGAGTTAAAAAGTACCAAAACTGTTCTTCTAAAGGGATGATTTTGCCATTAAATAACTCACGAAGGTTGATATACCATTAAATAAAAGAAACCAAATCAAACCTAACAGTATCGATAAATCTTTATCAATATGACTAATATAAAAAAAAATTCAATTAATATAACTGACAATATTGTGTTTCATAAGAGCTTTTTGATCTGATTGGAAACAATACTAGTTTGAATCAATCGATTGCATCTTCAGAATTAAGTCATTGAAGAGGACTAATTTTTGCATATACAGCCTTTTGTATGATAGGTACTATTTACCAACCCCTCCGCTCGGGCAGGATATGACACAAGGTCAATTTTTAAGCGGAGTTTAACAGGTTTGAATTCAGAGTTTTCCTTCTCCTAGACTAGTTGCCTCAACAAGGCTGAAGAACCTAGTCCGTCCTACTATTTACCCATAGCTGGAGGGAGAATAAGGGGGTTCATACCTTTCCCAAGGGTATTTGCCCGAAAGTGAACATAATAGCGCGACTGGAGTACGAACACGCGTACTACGATTCCGCAGTTCATCGCTTTAACCATTACACCACGAAGACACCTTTTGTATGATAGGTTGGGACTAATTTTATTCGTCTCATGATCTCTTTCATGTTGTAACATATCTATCTTTATCCTCTGTTACAATTGTAACATCATGTGTTGTCTCGCTGTCATTTGCTCCTGAGCAGGGCTTTAACGCTGAGTACTGTCATTCCTGTCCAAGTGACAGTAGAAGTTGATAAACATGTATTTATAGTTTGGTTACTATATTTATCATTTGCTGTTTTTAATTTGATTGGCTTTTTTCAATAGAAGAAAAGAAAAAAATTGTTGCGTCTTTTAAATTTCTTTTGAAGCTCCTCAAAGAGATGTTGGTTGGTTTGTTGTTTGGGTTTTATGGCATATCAACCTTTGTAGGTTTTTTAATGCCAAATCCATTTTTATACAAATAATAAGTTCTATTTCAAACAATTCAGTTTAGCTTAAGTACACAGTTTAACTGTCAAAACATTTCTATTTCAAGCTATTCAGTTTAGTAAACAGTTCTATTTCAAACAATTCAGTTTAGCGTAAGTACAGTTTCAATGTCAAAAACAGTTCTATTTTGAACAATTCAGTTTAGCATTCAAAAACAATTCCATTTCTAACAATTCAGTTTAGAATAAGTACGCAGTTTAAATGGGGAAACAGTTCTTTTTCAAGCAATTCAGTTTAACATAAGTACACAGTTTAATTCTATCTGACCAATAGATAGGACCCAATCAAGTGTTACCACTCCGGACCAGAGTGGACCTGGGATTGATTGCAATGAAGGGGTACTCTGTATTCCTCAACACAGTCGAACTGGAGACTGCTATCAAAGAGAATGCTCACGCATCACCTTTCGGACAAGCTCAAGGACTACTGACTACCT
Source organism: Sepioteuthis lessoniana (assembly GCA_963585895.1). Classification (NCBI taxonomy): domain Eukaryota; kingdom Metazoa; phylum Mollusca; class Cephalopoda; order Myopsida; family Loliginidae; genus Sepioteuthis; species Sepioteuthis lessoniana. Next base: position 40,809,926 of record OY757908.1, on the reverse strand, counting down.
ATTTATCCACACCACAATCAATACACCACACAACCAACTTCCGGATTTTCCACCACAAGACCAAGACTGCTGATGGCCTACCAACCCATGCCACACCACCATGCCACACGCAAACAAACCAGCTATCCAAGAACAACTTTCTCCCTTGCCCCTCCCGGCCCTAATCTGGTGGAAGATGAGAGCCTATATCTTTTCTCCTATTTATTTATAATAAACGAAATTAAGTCCAATCCTCTTGTCCGTTGTCTCTTCCAATCGTACACTTGTCTACAACAGGTTTTATGGCATATGAACCATTGTAGTTTATATAATGCCAATCCTGTTTTTACATATATTTAATAATTTGCCAGCTCATTTTGTTGATACATTTTTTAACATTTTTAAACAAGCCGGAGCTCATTCTTTTATGTATGGTGAAATTGTTTCAAGTATTTCAATCCAACAAGAATATTCCTATAAACTATTTATCATATTCCCGAGAGCTTCTGACAGGTGCCTTGCTATCAGATGGTTTAATGTCATATGCAGGACACTCGTTGGGGTAGGAGTGAATCTTACCTCTCTGCAGAGATGCAATCGGTGTATTTTACATTTCCAGCTGGCTGGGCGGCTACAAAATTTGATTGTCACAACTAGATGCAGTTTAGTGTCATAAGTAAAAAGTAAAGTTGGCGACCGTAGTCAAGGGTGACCAGAAGGCTCCCTTTTCAATACCTACTACACCGAAGTGTAGGGGAGGGTGCTACTCCTTTCCCTTATAATGCTAAGTGTTAAGCAAAGAGGTAACAAGTACCATTTCTTAAGTCATTGGTATGACTCGACCTGGGATTGAACCCCGGTCTCCCGAACCATTGGCGAACACTCTACTCACGAGGCCAATGTCATAAGTAGGACACCTTTTCTTTGGCGAATTGAGGAGGAGGGTTCTTACCACTCTACAAGAGAAGCCGTCTGCATTAAGTGCCACCAACAAGACCAGTTTTTCCTTTGAGTTGCATTTTTACTTTCCATAAAATGAAAAAGTACATATCAAATTTTTACTTACAAATTATTCGCAGACATTTAAATGGTATCAAGTATTCTGATCCAATGAGCCCAGTCCGAGCAGATTATATACAAATATAGTGCTAACGTATCTCCTCACAAGACTCTAGTGATAAAGTCAAAGGATTTAGTGTCATCCGCAATTGAGAACCATTGCTTTTGTTATTACTGGCAATCTTCGGACTTTTAACCTCATCTTAATTATTTTAATCACAACTTTTCAGCTGATATGTTATTTAGCCTTCATCAGGTATTTCATGTCGAACACGACAGTCTACACAGATTCTCAAACTGAGCTCTTCATTTGATCCACAGGGGTAAAGAAAGTAAAGTTGGTGACCATTGTCAAGGATGACCCGAAGGCTCCCTTTTCAATAGCTACTACACCGAGGTGTAGGGAAGGGTGCTACTCCATTCCCTGGATTGCCCCACTTTACCCTTGATCCTTACCTTATTATGCTGTGTTAAGCAAGGCGACATCAAGTACCATTTTTGAGTCTTTGGTGTGACTCGACCTGGGATCGAACCTCGGTCTCCCGGACCATTGGCGAACATTCTACTCATTAGACCAACGACCCGGTTTCTACTGGGGTAGACTGTTCCAATTCTGTTAACAAAGACTGGGTACAAGTGTTAAGTTATTGTAAGTATTCCTTATTAGGATTGAACCTGCAACCTCCAGATGATTTCACTCAAACGCCTTCCAACTAAACGCTGTATCCACTGCGCCTTGATGGACATTTCAGAGTGAATTTTGGGGATTTATAAAGCTCATGTCTTTATCACGTTTTTTTTTTCATGGCTCATATAGCAATTTCTTTTGCTTTTATGTTTTTGTTGAGCACTATTATAGCTGTTACAGTTTTTTTTAGACTATAAGCAAGTCATATTTGCATCATCTTTCCTCTGTGTATGAATTAAATTCTTTGGAGAAAGCTTGCCATGAGTTTTTTTAATGTACTACTTCAATAATTCAATAGAAAGTCCGAATCTGTGAAATTGTGCATTGATTTCTCCAAAAGCCACCCCTGATTTTTCTTAAGAATTTTCTCAATTTGAACTGGATATGATTGAGAAACAGAGCATTATAAACCTTAGTTGCTATAGCAATAAGAGTCATAGCTCTGTAGTTCTTCGTGATTCCAAGTCACTGTTCTCGGGAAAGAGTCAGGTGTAGCCTTTTGTCTATTTCTCTATTGTGTTTTGTTTATACACAACATTGCATAATTGAAGAAATATAACATCAAATTTTCTTGTCTTCTATATTTCAGTGGTTATTTCCTCGAGACATGCATCTTGTAATTTTTCTCAGTACTTTATCAAAGTCTCCTTGTGTAAATTGTCATAGTTTGATGTCTAGTTGGCTGGTAATAATTTCTTTAGTAGGTCTATATGTAATTTCAGGAGGGATTTTGTGAAGTCTTTCTTCTTAGTTGGTAGCTTTTAAGTTTTGCTTGTGATATGCTTTTTCTTCGGTTCACTTCATTTACTGACAGCCTTGCTGAATGTGATGGTCTATCTTCAACCGAGTCTCTGATTTTATTGATTTGGCCTTGAATGTATACTAGTTGTTCCTTTTTATATGTGCTAGTTCTATTTGGAATTTCTTAAGTTTCTGCGCATTTGCATTTGTTGGGTTTATTTTATTAAGTAAAGATGCCTTTTTCACGGGATCTCGTTTTTCTTCAACTGCTATTGACTCCCATGCATCTCTGCGTTTGGCTCTTGGTTTGGTCGGTATGCACTCGACTGTTGGTTCTCTAAAGTGAGTAACAAAGTTTTCATATTCGTCTTTCGAAGTGTGTCTTTCAGATGTCTCCAGAAAGTATCAAACTTGTTTCTTACAGTTATCATACAGTGATTGCTTATATCTCTATTGGTGTGCGAGGACCAGTCATATCGTGGAGCTTTAACTGTTTGTTTCTTATTTCTGCGTTGACTGAAGCGAATCTTTGTTAAGACTATTCTGTGATTGGATGATACTTCTTTAAAAGAGTATACCTCACAGTTAAAAGTGCTATTTATCCACTTCTTGTTGATAAATGTATAATTTTGCTGTACTTTAGAGTTATTTGGTTAGGTGTGGTTTCATAATTCTTCCTACTTTTATAAATTTACTATTCAGGCAAATAAGACTGATCTGAAGTGAAAAATCTGCTAGATATTCATCATTTCTGTTTGGTGAGTTGTGTAAGCAGGATTTATCATTTCTTTGTTTATTTGAGCATTCATGTCTTCACCAATGATTAGAAGGTTGTGCTTTGGAGTATGTCAAACAAGGGAAGCCAGCTATTGTGGAAGGTGATGATGTTCCCTTTTATCACTAGAATTTGTGGGACCGCAGCAAGAGTCGATTGTTTTGATGGGGTTGCCATTAAATGAAGCACATTAAATGAAGTTCGGTGGAATTCTCTCTATGCTAGTTACTGATTTTATGGCACGAGGAGTGAGAAGCATTCCTATACTTCCTATGATGGTATTGACGGAGTTCTTCCATGCAGATGCCGACACAAATGTCCAACCATTAATGGCATCATAGTATCTTAGTTCTAATTTGCTATAGTAATATCTATGTTCTTGTACGTATATAATGTCTATATTATGCTCGACTTCTGATGCTATAAGCTCAGGTAGCTGGGTTATTGTGTTTAAAATCCTAAAGTTAAATGTAGCCACGTTGAAAATGCTTTAGCACATTTTGTAATATAATTAAGGATTTTAATGAATTATTTTAGTTTTTAGTATAAAAAATTATTACTAACAAGGAATCATACCGGCCTCGTGCGGCACTGGATTTGGCCAAAGTGGAAAAGAGAGAAGTAGTCCCAGATAATACAGCACCAAAAACCTACCTCTGACTATTTATTGAGAACTACTATTGGACCACTCAGTACGAATTCGGGGACCAGACTGTTAAGACAGAAAAATAGCCAGCAGAAAAGTTTCGTCACTTGCTTCTTGAACAGCTGATAAGTATTTTAAACAGGCAAGAAATTTCTCAAGAAATAATAGTAAAATCAAACGAAAGTCGGATATTGAAATTCTTCCAAGTTAAACAACTGAAAGAAAATTCAACCCGAGAATTCTGCTGAAAAGATAACTTTATAAAAGACACAGTTAAAATTAAAAGAAAACTAAAAGGACTCAATTAAAACCAAGTGAAAGAAAATTCAACCGAGAGTTCTGCTGAAAAGATGACTTTACAGAAGGTTCGAAATTAAATGAAAACTGAAACATTTCGATAAAACTAAAAAGAAAAAAAATACTCAAATTAAAAAAAAAAAAATTCTGTTTCCCGGACACTCTCTCAGACAAGTTCCCACAAATTACGCAAAAATTTGCAACACTTTATCTTTTCTATCCCTTTCTTTCTCGTTTCTTTTGTATAAAATTCCTTTTTAAAAACTTCATTGTCTGAGTTGTCTTTTTGAATCAGTATCCGAATCAGAAAGCCGTGTTTGACCTTACCGTTTAAAATTACACACTAAACCCCACCCCCAAACATTACCCAGTTAAATACTGAACTTAGCTTTAGTGTAATTCCTTCATATTAAATTTTATTCCCTTTAATTTCCTTAATATTAGATTTTATTCTCCCTTCAAATTTCTTTATATTGTAAATTTTATTATCTCTCTAAAATTTCTTTAAAACAACTCAGTTGCTTTTATATTTGAATTACAACTTTTCGACATGACCAGAAGTGCTACACTTATGTTTATTTGCTACCATAGCGTCACAATTTTCCAAGAGAACAATGACATTTTCATTTGATTTTAAATACATATTCTCTAAAATCCAACTGCGAACAAAGATCTATAATGTATTTTCTTTTTAATTTACCACAGTTTGACTCACCTGCTGTCCAGGTTTTATCTCACCTTCTCAATACAGCTTGAACAGTTTAACGGTTTCATTATACTGTTGCAGAGCCGATAAGCGAGTCGAACCCGCAAATGAATTTTAGTTTAATGCGTGCGAGTAGTGACAACCAAAGACAATGAAGAGGACAAAGAGGCGAGGTAACAAATCTACAAGAATGGCAATTTATTGTCAGAAATTACAGACGTGGTCGTAGTGTTCGGTCTCCAGCTAGATGGGCGATATCGGTTGCTGGTATGTTCGGGTCGTAGGTGCAGTTGGACGATCGTTGCTGGGAGCTGAGATCAGTCGAGTCGTAGAATGCAGGAGCGTTTGTAACAGCGTCGTGGTCGAAGTCGGTGCTGGCAGCTTGGTAGCGTACAGATCGAGCGAGCGTGGTTTGCTAAGACTTAATCGCATCTTAGTACTGCGGACCGAGTGAGCAAACGACGAGATGGTGGCTAAGGTTTGCCAGGCCTTAGCATATACGCAGTCGAGCGAGCGGATCGATGAAGCCAGGGCTTTGTCGTGCCCCTAGCTGTGCGAGCGTATCGTTTACGGTGGCTATGGCTTTGTCGTGCCAGATAGCCGTGCGGGCGTATCGCTTACGGTAGCTAAGGCTTTTGGCGCCAAAGCTGTGCGAGCGTATCGGGCAGTAGCTATGGCTTTGATGCCCCAAAACTGTGAGAGAGAATCGAGACGATAGCTAAGGCTTTTCGCGCCAAAGCTGTGCGATGGCTAAGGCTTTTTCGCGCTGTGAGAACGAGCAGGCCAGCGGGCCGCGGCTAAGATTGGCGTTATCTTAGCGCTGCGCAGGTATCGAAGTGAGAGCTAAAGGCTAACCCGTGCCTTTACCGCTGCGCAGCCGAACGGACGAGCGGAACCGAGTGATGGTTAAGACCGGCTGGTCTTAGTGAGTCCTCTTCGTGTTTGCCTCCTGGCCGTCTATTTCAACTGGTCATTAATAACCAGTTAGAGTTGCTCCGACCCGCAGAAGGGGACCTCTCATAGCCCTTAAAAAGGACCGTAAAAAAGGGTGCTGAATCTATCACTAGAAGTGGCGGTGAGGCGAATGCGACCACGAATAACGTAGGATTCTTTTCCTCGTATGAGCTCCGCAAAGAACGTGCCGTTATTTATCCTACGCCCCACCAGCGTACGAATATGGCACAAGGCCGTTTTTAAGGTGGGTCCCGTCGCAAGGCCGAAGCCCAACGCGATGGGCAGTTCCAAAAATGCCTCGGACCCCGTCGGCATTCCCCTTTTCAAGGCGCCGGGCGATAAACCCAACCCCTCCGAAGAGGGTTAAAGCCTGGGGTGACGGCCCCCTGAGGCCAGAGGTGATGTATCCAGTGGTGGAACACACCCGACCGAACCGTGCGGCACGCAATCACAGCCGGTCGAGAGCGCCCCACCACAGGACACAAAAGAACGCTCGCTAAGAGCGTGCTGTATTTATCCTACGTCCCACCAACGTACGAATATGGCACAAGGCCGTTTTTAAGGTGGGTCTTGTCGCAGGGCCGAAGCCCAACGTGATAGGCAGTTCCAAAAATGCCTCGGACCCCGTCGGCATTCCCCTTTTCGGGGCGCCTCAGACGCCGGGTGATAAACCCAAACCCCTCCGAAGAGGGTTAAAGCCTGGGGGGACGGCCCCCTGAGGCCACAGGTGATGTATCCAGTGGTGGAACACACCCGACCGAACTGTGCAGCACGCAATCACAGCCGGTCGAGAGCGCCCCACCACAGGACACAAAAGAACGCTCGCTAGGAGCGCGCCGATGAGCGTTGAAAAAGGGCTTATTGATATTACGAAGGTACTATGACACACAGCCCCGGCCGTGTGAATAGGAAATTCTTTAATAAAAAATGGGTGTAGCAATTAAGTACTTTTTTAACCTGCTATAAGCTGGCGACGACTATTAGTTCCATTTTTATCAAGTTATTTTTGGCCGAAGTGTTTTGTAAATATTGTTAATTTTAATTTATCTTTTTTTTTTTTTTTAGCTGTAACGAGATGTCAAGGTCATAAGAAAGAAAAAGGGCTTAGTCATTTCCGGCCGTGCCCGGATATAATTGTCCTAAGGCGAGCGTGTAATCTGATCTGTTTACGTTTATCGGCAGGTCGCGGCAATACTTTGATCGACCTTTCTATTTGAGGTCCAAAATTTAATGTATTTCAATACACCTTTCGATTGCTTCCGTTGAACTTCTTAAAAATAACAATGAAAATTCCGCAATATATGCTGCCCAGTTGGCTGAGGCTACTGAATACACCAACTGCTTTTCTACTGAAAGGTAAGACTCCCCCAACGATATGATACTAAACAATCTGATGGTGAGGTTCTAGTGATGCTGGAGCTTTGGAGAATGCGGAGTACCCCTTCATTGCCATCGCACCCAGGTCGACTCTGGCTGGAAGTGGTAGCACCTGAGAGGATCCGATCTATTGGTCAAATAGAACTAAAGTGTGTACTTATGCTAAACTGAATTGTGTGAAATAGGAATGTTTTTATATTTAAACTGCGTATTTATGCTAAACTGAATTGCTTGAAATAGGACCGTTTTGACATTGAAACAGCGTACTTATGCAAAAAACTATACTTATACTAAACTGAATAGCTTGAAATAGAAATGTTTTTGACAACTAAACTGTGTACTTATGCTAATCTGAATTGTTTGAAATAGAACTGATTATTTGTATAAAAATGGATTTGGCATTAAATTATGACAATATTGGTCGATGGCGGTACGTGAAGGGTTAACCAAAAAGTTGAGTAGCCAAATAGAATTGCCAAGAAGTGTAAAATTGAAATTTCTGGGAAAAAGAATTGAAATTTCTGAGAAAGAACTTTTGACAATAGTCAAAACAGGAAATGGAAAGATGTTGACTGGTAATGGGGGTGACCAAGTTGGTTACAAGTAAAATCGGAAATAGAAGAAGAAAAAATATGTTGTTTTAAGAAATGAGTGATATCATGAACAATTCCCAAGTCTGAGAAAAAAAATGAAAATTAGAAATTTGACAATCAGAGAAGATAACCCGTGACCTGTGACTCTCACCTGATTGCAGTGACATGGAGATACCCCAGTTGGAGGATAGACCTCAGAGGCAAATAAGTACAAACGGAAATTGAGGAAGAAAAGATGTTTGCGAGGCGAACAAAGAAGTCTTTGTTGATGAGAGGAAGGCCGTCTGGCATTAAGGGAAATTCTTTAGCTAAGGGATGACAAAATTATCCGAAATTACTTATCAGTGCTGAAAGGGAATTATCAATTAGCCTGGATGAAGGCCAGCCTTTCGCCTACGTAGGGTTTAAACCAGTTCCATCAAAAGTGACAGTCCAGCATATTTGGACATAAAGGGGTTGGACCCTTTCTGACGTCATGAGCCATAAAATGAGAGAAACTATGTTGGTAGGAGGAAAGCTATCCTCCCGTAGTCCTCACTACGAGGGTAGTGAGAAGGACGACTCTGTGAAAGTAGTGAAAAGGGGGTTGGACCCTTTCTGATGACGAGAATTGAAACAAAGACATGAGGGATGTCTAATGAGTTGAAAATGACGTTATAGAGATCACCCCTGCCGCAGTCAGAACCTACCCCAGAATATCTGCAATTATTATATAAACGAGCTGATTTTTTTAACTCAGCAGTTGGTGGCAGAGAGCGAAGCAGTTGGGACCAGACGAAGCCGACGAAGACCAGGCAGGGACCAACAGATTGGAATTGTGCTTTGCGCTGCCAACTCATATATCGCCAGTCCGCCGCTGGGACAAATTGTTGCTAGAACTCAGCAGTTGGTGGCAGAGAGCGAAGCAGTTGGGACCAGACGAAGCAGATGAAGACCAGACAGGGACCAACAGATTGGAATTGTGCTTTGCGCTGCCAACTCATATATCGACAGTCCGCCGCTGGGACAAATTGTTACTAAGAAAACTTTACCCTCGTCAAACCGCCGCCTTAGACCATTATAAGTCACACCTGCAGATTTTTGTCGCCATCTGTAACTTTGAAGATTATAAAACCTTTTTATTATAACCTACTGTAGAAATCGGAGTTGTTATTTTTTTTTTTTTGTTTTACAACATATACCCTTCGGATTTCAGTCTTCAGCTGCCAGTACACCCTCTTCCTTTCAGACGTGGTCATCGGCCTTTCTTTTAAAGAATCACAACGTGGGGCAGGGCAGTGTATGGTCACTTTCCTGGAGGGAACTTTCGATCTGTTTTTCCACGTTGTAGCAGAGAGACTGGAGGGAGGCGGACAAGGTTGTGGCAAAGGGGTACCATAATTGGTATCGTTTAAACCAGGTTGTGACTCTGAGGGGTTATACTTGGTGCCGTAATCGAGGGCCGGGTACGGACCTGGTATAATTGGCGCCGTGACCGAGGATTGGAGTCTGGAGTTTTGGTATAAAATAAACAATGATAGTTGATATGCCATAAAACCGAAACAAACAAAAACAAATAAACGCAATATATGTGTAAAGTACTAAATTTGCAATATAAAGAAAAATGACAATAAATTTTGCCATATATAGGTAAACTTCCAAATTTTCAATATATTGGGAAAATATTTTTTAAGAGCTTTAGTGGATAATTTTAAACAGCATGTTCTGCAGTTTTCTAATTCGAATACTAATTCAAAAAGATAAGGCAGGTTACCTTGTTTAAAAAGACAAATTTTATATAATAGAACGAAATAAAAGAAAAGATAGAAAGAGTAAAGTGTTGCAAATTTGTTGTAATTTGCGGGACTTCTCTGATAGAAAGTGTCCGGTCAACAAAGTTCTTTGACTTTTAGTAATCTTTGTGGTTTCGTCGAAGTTTTGGTTGATTTTTCAATTTCTTTTATGCAAACTTTTTGAAAACACCACACTTCAAAATAGATGATTCACTCTACATGAAAAAAAAGTAAATATAAAATACAATGAATACGATTCCCTAATTTCTTATGCATAAAATAGCCCTAGATGCGTCGATATGCCATTAAAATAATCTTAAGAAACAACTAGACAAAAAAGTATCGATATAAACGAACAATGAACGCAATTTTCTAACAATTTGGCATAAAATAACCCCAAAGAGATTTACATGCATTTAAAATTAATCAATCTTAAAAAAGAACTAAGCAAAAAAAAATATGTAAATATAAATGTACAATGAGCTCAATTCCCTAACCTCTTGGGATAAAATAAACTTAGACAGGTTGACATGCCATTAAAATTAATCTAGTATCAAAGAAAAAACAACCCCCCACCCCACCCCAAAAAAAACTTTTAACTTGCTACAATTACAATATAACTGTTGCGTGAATTTCAATACCGTACGCTAAGTGAAAGATACACAAAAAGTAAAAGAAATTTTAAAGGATAGAATTTGCAATATAAAGAAATTTTAGAGAGAGATAAAATTCAATGTAAAGAATTTAGAGTAAAATCTAATTTCTAGGAATTTTAGAGAGAGAGAGAGAGAGAGAGAGAGAGAGAGAGACGGGGGGAGTGAGAGATAGAGAGAGAGAATTAATCTGAGAATTGATTTTTTATTTATTGCGGACTTTTTGTCCTCATCTTGGTAGTTTTTTGTTGTTTTTTTTTGTGTGTTGTTTCTTCTTTCACTACGTTTCGGCCAAATTTCACCTCTGGCCTTCTTCAGGTGATAGCAGTTTCAAATCCTACCAAAGCCGGCCAGAGGTTTACTTGGTCAAAAACGTGGTGCGATAGACAACAACTATGGAAGGCAGTAATTACTGGGGATACGGTTACAAGACTCATCATTCCTATTCGAGGTCGCGGTAAAAATCACCTGAAGAAGGCCAGAGGTGAAATTTGGCCGAAACGTAGTGAAAGAAGAAACAACACAAAAAAAAAAAAAAAAAAAAAAAAAAACTACCAAGATGAGGACAAAAAGTCCGCAATAAATAAAAAATTAATTCTCAGATTAAGAAGCCTCATCTCAAAATGATTCCAATTAAAGACAGAGAGAATTAAATTGATATGAAGGAAAGTGACACTAAAGCCAAGTTTAGCATTTAACTGGGTGATGTTTTTAGGGGGCTTTAGTGTGCAATATCAAACGGTAAATTTAAACAGTAAGTTCCGCAGCATTCCAGTTCGGATACTGATTCGAAAAGATAACACAGACAATAAAGTTTTTAAAAATGAATTTTATACAAAAGAAATAAGAAAGAAAGAGATAGAAAAGATTGTGTTGCAAATTTTAGTGCAATTTGCTGGAAGTTATCTGAGAGAATGTCCGGGAAACAATGTTCTTTGAATCGGAGTATTTTTCTTTTCTTTTTTTGTTCTTTCGGAATGTTTCAGTTTTCATTAAATTGCAAGTCTTCTTTAAAGTTCTTTTCAGCAAAATCCTCGGTTGAATATTCTTTCAGTTGTTTAACTTGTTAGAATTTCATTAGTCGACTTTCATTTAATTTTACTTTTATTTATTGGGAAGCTTCATGCCTACACAGTTTTTCGGCTATTTAAGAAGCGAGTGACAAAACCCTTCGGCTGGCTTTTTTTTCGTGCCTTTACAGTTTGGTCCCCGAATTCGTACATTCGTTTGATTTTGGTTTTATTTCTTGGGAAGCTCCATTCAAGAAGCGAATGACGAAACCCTTCTTCTGGCTAATATTTCCTGCCTTCAGTTCGGTCCTCGAATTCGTACTGAGGATCTCAATAGTAGTTCTTGACAAATAGAGGTGGTGGCTTTTGGTGCCGTATTGTCTGGAGTTCCTTCTCCTTTTTCCGCTCTGGCCAAATCAAGTTCCGCATGTGGTTGGCTTGATTTTTTTCTTAGGAATAAATCTTTCTGAAAGAAAAAGAGTACTGTCGGTTGGGGCTGTAGAATACATTGACTGTATCTCTGCATAGGTTCAAGACTCTCCCTCGGCCAACGAGTGTCCTGATATGACATTAAACACTCTGATGGTGTGGCTTCAGTAATATTGGAGCTTGTGGTGGTATGTTTGGTGTTTGGTTCCACAATTTCTGTTGGCTCATTATTGAAAAGCAAACGAATTAAAACGATGTGAAACGACGTGGACAAAAGAACATTCAAAACAAAGCAGTACAAACAAAATTAAGTTTATATATCAACAAATACATGAAAAAGGAAACATTACAAATATTCTAATATAGTCTGTCGAATATTCCTCTCGGTGTGTGCGCGTGTGTATGTGACTAACACGAATATAATCGTGAAAGATTAAATATTAAAATGTGTCCTGTACACTATAAAATGTATGTTGACTAAGTATTTCATGCGAGGTATCAATATGCAGAAATATAGCAATGTATTCTTGGAGGAGCGTGTCTTCTCCCATGTTGGTTGTTCGAGGCTGGAACTGGTCTAACCGAAAAGACAGAACAGGAAAGAAAAAGGTTGCAGAATGTATACGCACCCATGTTACTAACTGGCAAGGTCAAGCTGTTTCTAGAAGTCGAAATGAAGAGAGAGAGAGAGAGAGAGAGAGAGAGAGAGAGAGAGAGAGTGCTGACTCTGGAAGTTAAAATGTGTAAGAGAAAGAGAGTGTGCTGTGTCTGTAAGTCAAGATATGAGAGAGAGAGAGAGAGAGAGTGTGTGTGTGTGTGTGTGTGTGTGCTGTCTCTGGAAGTCAGAATGTGAGAGAATAAGTTCTTGGAAGACGAGAGTATATATAGGCAATCCTTGTTATGTGGTCGGCCCCAAATGCGCGGGACAAAATCAAAGTTGCGGACGTAGTTGTGAACACAAACCACGTGACTTTCCTGACCAATAGGTTCCCGAGACTGATTCGTTCACCGACGTCCTCCATCTTTGTTTCAGGAACAAGGGATATCACGGTCATTTTAAAATATAGGAGTGTTAATCCTATAAGCTTTGAGGAATTCGGAGTACCCCTTTATTGCCATTGTTCCCAAGTCCACTCTGACTCAGAGTATCTATGGATCAAAAAGAAATGTTAGACATCTAAACTGATTGAAAAGAAATGACTTATGCTAAACTGAATTTCTTGAAATAGAACTGCTTGGGCATTCAAATGTGTGTGAATAAATAACTGATGTTTAATTGAGTTGTTAGTGATACATAACAATACTTCAAAACTGTCTACTTTGTTGCCTTATATTAAATTGAATTGTTAGAAATAGAACTTTTTAATCATTTAACTGTATTTAAAAAAATGACTGATGTTTGATTGAATAGTGATACATAGCAATACTTAGTTGATTTGTGTTCACAAATCATATACATCTAATATATATGTATAAACCGGATCTGGCATTCAGTAACCCACAATGGTTGATATGCCATAAATCCAAACCAAACCAAAAAGAAATAAACTTATCAAAGTGCTTTGTTTTCCAAGAATATTCTGACCGGGTCCAGGGTGTGCGTTAACCCAACCCCTCCACCGCGTGCAGAATGAGAGACAAGGCCAAGTTTTGAGCGGAAACTGTTGGTTTAAATTCAGCATTCCTTCTCCTATACTGGTTGACTAATCCAAATAAGAGAACACGGCCAGTTATTTACCCATAGATGGAAAGAAAATACAGAGATTCATACCTTTCTCAAGGTCATATAGGACTTCACACTCCTATAATTTAATTTGGGCGGTATGCCACTTGTTCCCACAAAGATGGCGGACGCTCAATGTTCAGTCTCGGGAAACCATTGGCCAGGAGGACCACGTGAGATGCTTACAACTACGTCGGCGCGCGAAAATTCAAGTCCTGCGTCTTGAGCCAGAGATAAGACGATTTTTTCTATAAATACGCTGTCTTAAAACACATTCTTCCTCTTTTACGAATTTTCTTCGTAGCGACAACACTCTCCTTTTGACGAAATTCCTTCGTAGCGGCAACACCTTCTCTTTGACCAAATTCCTCAGTATCAGCAACACCATGCCTCGCAGACATTCATATACAAGAACTATGAGACGCTTTCCCGTCTCTAAAAAATTACCGGTTTCTAATCATAGAAAAAGGACATTTTAATTTTACAATTCTTTTTGTAGTTTAGTTGTGTTACACACACACACACACACACACACACACGCGAGCTCACACATATATACACACTATCCATATGTTAGTAGAGTTAGTTATGTTTTTATGTATTAATGTAAGTTTTGTTATTATAGAATATAAATTTGTTTTTGTTCGTTCGCCTTGTTTTAAATGTTCATTTTGTCCACGCCGTTTTACAACCATTATCTATACCGCTTCTTTTACGTTCACTTCCCCCATAGTCATTAAACCGAAATGAAACGTTAACAACTTCGTCCAGGATTTGAACTCGAGTTACTGATTTCATATTGAACGACATTAACGATTACGCTAATAGCGCCTCAACAATATATATATATATATATATATATATATATATATATATATATATATATATATATATATATATATATATATATATATATATATATATATATATATATATATATAATCAAGTTGCGCTGCTTGCACGAATTTCTTTGACTCGGTCTCCTCATCCGTCCCCATCATCCATCTTGCCTGGCAGGTCTTCCTGACTACATCCTGTGTCCGCACAGAGCTATTGTAGGTAAGTTCTTGTTGGTCGGCCAACAATGGCATGCCCATGTATAAGAGTCTATAGAAGAACAACACTAATGAATTCGTTATTATATATATATATATATATATATATATATATATATATATATATATATATATATATATGTGTGTGTGTGTGTGTGTGTGTGTGTGTGTGTGTGAATCCTGGGTCTGTCAAACGACATGTTTACGGCATTTTGTGCGTTAGCAAAGCTTCAGATATATTTCTTTCTTTCTTTCTTTTTTTTTACACGAGGAACTTGTTATTGTGCAACACCGCGTAATGATTTATTAAAGAATTTCTTGGTCGTTTGATAATTCATCTTCAAAATGATTTGACATTTGTTTGGTGTTTTTATTTTTCTTATCATTACTTTTTTTTGTGCCATTATTTTCACTTGCGATATTATAATTACAAACTGAACAAACGAATTATGTACAGTGAGAAATCCTCACAAAACCGTCTTCTGACTGAGTATTTGAAATCAAGTTATCTCGTTTGTTCCACATCTTAAAAGGTACGTACAAAAAACATCTACCAGTATTTATACTCTATTTTCTTTCATTATTTTTAAATTTGCTTGTCATTTCGAAAAGAAATATCTTTATTTGAAGAAAATGTTTTGTTTAATTAATTTTGATTGAAATTTGGATGACGTAACATTTTTTTATCTCTCCAAAATCTCTGGTGGTTACGAATGACTAGATATCAGTTAAGCCTAGTTCCTGGAGATCCCGACCTTAGGCACTACCTCCCCATTAGACTAAAAGCGTGTAGGACCAGGGCTAAAACATTTTCCACTTGAATTAGAATTATTTTAATCTAAAATATATCATGTTATTGAATATTGCAAACCAGTGGTAGATATTTTCAAAGGTAAATGTCTCCTTACAAGTTTCAAGTATTCATTACAATCAATATAAATTCACTGAGTCTGCTTAAAGTGTTGTATGATACAACTAAAATAAATATGTTAAACTTTATCAATGAAGTTATTTTAAATTTTGTACATAATAATTTGGACAGGTCAGAAATATGCACTTGTCATTGTCGGGGAACTAAACATAGTGTTTTCTCTTTTGGGGAGTTATGGACAGAGCTTCTGGCAATCACGTGACCGTTGGTCATGTGACATTTCGAGAAGCGAGTTTTATCCCTTTTTGGTAGCTGACTCCAGTTGGAGAGGACCCCTCTTTTTTGTCTCCGTCTTTTCAAGCAACACGTTAATGCAAATTATGCTTTGTGAACCTTTTCTATACACCAGAAGAAATGTAAGTTTTTACTGGATGCCTTGCAGTACTTCTAGTTCTGTGGAACAGCTTTTGTACCTTTTTTATGGTTTGGGACTTTTGTCATATTTTGTAATTATGTGTACTGTATATGTGTATAAAATGTATATCATTGCAGTCTAAATGGACTTTGTTTTTCTTTACCAAAATTTTATTTTGGAACAGCTTATATACAGTTTTACACTTTGGGACAGTATGTCATGTTTCTTAATTATGTATACTATATATGTGTATAAAATGTATGCCATTTTAGTCTAAATGGGCTTTGTTTTTCCTTACCAAAATATTCTGTGTTAGGTTTTCTTTCAGATAGCCTAATACATTATGGGAAAAAGCTGGTGGTAGTCTCAGTGAATACCACACACTATAAATTCCTGTATCTTCTTAGGAATACACATCACTGATATATTTAAAATTTGTTGTTGGTTTAATAAGAGACAAATAGATATTTTAAAATGAATAGGTCTGCAAATGATTTTGAATGTGGCAATTGAGGTTTTTAGTTCATATCATTATGCTCTACATATGTTTCCGACGTTATAGTCGACTTCAGGAGATTAATAATGGTAGAGTGGTCTTTAATTATAGCTTTTATAGTGAAGATTGTTTTGATAGAGGTGTGATTCTTTTTAATTCCAGGATTTGTAAATGTCCCATTGGAGTTAATTGTTCATGAAAATCTTTGGCCTCAGCAAATTTTAAAAAATGTATTTATAAGAATGTACTCTGTGTGTACACATTTGTATACAGCCAGATGAGGCTGTCGAATACACCAACTGCATATCTGCTGAGGGGTAAAACTTCTTATTAACAAGTGTCCTGGATATGATATTAAATAATAGTGATGCTCTAGTAACTGGGGAATCCTGAGTATTCCTTTATTGCCATCACTCCCAGGTCCATTCTGGCCCGGACTGGTAGCACCTGGAAGTTTGATAATCTATGGGTCAAATAGAACTGTTTACCATTTAAACTGAGTGCAAACAACTAACTTATGCTGAATTGAATCGCCAGAAACAGAACTGTTTTTTCCATTCAACTGTGGGTAAGCAAATGACGGATGTTTAATTGAATTGTTAGTGATATGTAGCAATACTTCAAACTCTGTTAACTATGCTAAACTGAATTGTTAGAAATAGAACTGTTTGATCATTTAATTGTATATCTACAAAATGTGTTTACGAATCATATATTTGATATATATGTAAAGACAGGATTTAGCATTAAATAACCTACAAGAAGGGATATGCTAAAAAACTCAATGAAATGAAATCTTATATAGTTATAATATATATGTATATTTGTAATATATATGTATAAAGAAGATTTGGCATCAAATAACCAACAATCATTGATGTGTTATAAAACCAAACCAAACATTTGCATAAATGCATGTACATCCACAGATAGAGAGAGAGAGAGAGAGAGAGAGAGCTCAAGCACAAATAAAAGACCCCAAATGATAGAGTATTGAAAATTACATTTATCAAAAGGTAAAAAGATAACATTTTAGTATCTGCAACCATTTAGTCTCAAACATGAACCGAAAATGTCAAGAGGGGCTGAAGAGTACATACGCCAGATGTCTACTGTTCAGTTGAAGGCACTGTTGAATGCAGTGTGCAAAGTTGTTAATAGCCCTTGCACATTTCTCCTATGTGATCAGAGGTTCAGATGATAAGAAACCCACTACCCTATGATCTTCACAAGTGCTATCATCTTCAAAGTTCTTGTGCAACTTCAAAATCTTACTCCTATTTTGAAATGTATAGAAATTGCACTTCCTTCTTAGTTTTGTAATATGTCTTCACACTGAAGATCTTTTGCTCCATTGTCCAAATGGGATTTTGCTATATTTGGTTGAATATATCAAAATGTTAACTAGTTCCCTGCAATAATCTAGCTAGAGAATGAGAATAAAGTGATCTGCTTTGTTTCTACAATAGTGAAAAATCCTATATATAAATTGAAAAAAAAAAATTTTATCATACAACATGGGAAAACACATGCAATACCCTGTACTTATCAGCCACCAACCTGGTGTTATGCCACAGTTTCAGTGGTTAAGGTGGTACTGGTGCCACCAGCAGCTTCTGACACCAGACAGGGTATGAAGACAAACAGAGAAAAAGATCCTCTAGTCAAATGTATTTGCTTTCAAATGTATTCATATTGGTCATTATTCACGATCATTCATATAACGTACACATTTCACTTACACAAGTTAGATTGTGGTGTCATGTGCATTTTATTTTTGTCAATTTGGTTGTTTTCCTTTCCATTATATATGATTTACAAAAAAAATAATTTGCTTTTTAATGGGACCCTTAAGATTGGTTGTGAGAATAAATAAAAGTTCCTGGTCAAGATTTGTCCAAATAGCTTTCTGGTTACCTCTGGGCTGCTGGATTCTTGGCTTGTTTAGAATTTCTCCGGGGCATTGTTATTCAACAATGGGATCCTGAATGCTGTCCAAACTCATAACCCCATCATTTCATTTACATTCTTCGATAAGAGAATTATGTTGCTTGCTCCAGTGTGTCTTATGGATGCATAAACATCGTAAACCATTAAAATTTCTGCTGCAATCGCACATTGTAGCCAGGTCCAGTTCATGGTTGTTTCCTTTAAAATCAGTCTGATGGATGATATATCCTCCCTCTCTGCTTCAATCATCTAGAGGGGATTCTGTATCTGTTGTCCTGTTCATGGCTTGATATAGCTTCTTATCTTTCCAAGATGTTACTCCAACTTTCTGAAGAGTCATCTTGCTTTTCAGAGAGTTTATATGTGGCACAATAATGTGGATTCATATGTGTGTTTATATATATATATATATATATATATATATAGATGTGGGTTTGTGAGTCACACTGTGTGTTTTGAGTGGCCACCAGAATCAGAGGGATTCTTATCTTCAACATCTTTTAAACAGCATCAGTCTGTCTAAAAAATTTTTTGTGTGAATTACTTGAGAGTGGTTTTTGTGCCAAAAAAGGACAGAGCTGTGCCCACGTGAACCTATAAGACTGGAAGTATGTAGCAGAAAAAGACCAAGAACATTAGTAAGTTGAGTCTATGATGTGGACGAAGACATAAGGCAGTCGAGGCTAGGACACTAAGCCTAGCAGTGAAGCCCAGGATGTGGGACCAGTGAGTCGAGCCCAAGATGCAGGGCTAGGCAGTCAAAGTTAGCACACTAAGCCTAGCAGGACATGGGGCTGGGATGTCAAGGTTAGGATGCTAAGCTTAGCAGTCAAGTCTAAGATGTGGTACCAAAAAGAAGCCTAGCAGTCACGTTTATGATGAGATACCAAAGAGAAGCCTAATAGTCAAGTCAAAGACATGGAACAGTTGAGTCTAAGATGCAGGGTCAAAGAGAAATGGAAGATGAAGATCATATGAGTCAGCATTTTTGGTTGCTGTGTAAGATTTTCGCTAAGTTCCAGTGATAGCCACACATAACACACATGTACAGAGTGCCAAAAATGTCACAGACCTCGACTTCTTATATTTTGCTGTCCTAAATCTGTGTTTTGTCTTTTCTTCATTCCTCCCTCTGTTTTTTGTTGGTATTTATATTTTTGTTCAACTTGTGAAATGCCCACTTGGCCGGGTGTAAGAAGCAATAATGGGGTCCTCACTAGATAGAAAAATGATCATTGACTAACCTGACATGCGGGTATATTTCACATATATACATATATGGTTTGCTATATTTATGAATAAAGAGTGACTGAGCATATATTGATGTTAGTTTGATCTATATACCAGTATACCTATATACATATATATCTATTTGTACTCGGGTGAGTCAAACACTTTGCTTGTTTGCAGGGTATATATCATGTGACTGAAAGAGTTCAAGATTTCAGAGGTACCTAGTATGGTTGGTAGTATTGTGGTAGTTGGTGTGCTAGCACATTGTGCACTGCTTCATTCCACATATGATTTTAAAGTCACACAATTGAATCTTTTTGAGAACTTGTGCTTTATGAGTTCTAACTAGGCTATCACACTGTGGAAGCAACCAAAAACATTTATAATGTGAAATGTAAAGGCATAGTTGATCCTTGTATAGTAACAAGATAGTTCAAGAAATTTTACTCAGCTACAAGAATCTTGCCTATCAGGCAAAGTCAGGTAGGCCTAGAACTATAGATTCTGGGGCTGTGTTCCACGCTATTGTAGTAAATCTGAAGAATTGCACTTAGAGAGTATCAAGCAAGCTCAGCATCTTACAGTGCAGTGTGGTCCATTACCTTCTTGATTTTGGCAGAAATATTCAATATTGCTGAATTGTGCTTCATGTTACCAAAATATTGCAAAACTTTTGACTCACTAGTCCAGTTGTCTATGGCTGTAGAATAAAACTGACTGCATCTCTGCCAAGGGGTAAGACCCCCAACTGAAGAGTGTCCTGTATATGACATAAATTTGGTTTTGTGGTATATCAACCATTGTTGGTTATCTAATGCCAAATCCTTTTAATACATATATATTATATATAATTTCTAAACACATTTTTGACTGCATCTCTGCAGACCCCTCAATGAATGTCCTGGATATAACACTAAACAATCTTATGGTGAGGTTCCAGTGATGCTGAGACTTTGGGGAATGCGGAGCACTCCTTCATTGTCATTGCTCTCAGGTCCACTCTGGCCTGGGTGGTAACACCTGATAGGGCCCTATCTATGGGTTAAATAGAACTTACTGGCTACTTATGCTAAACTGAATTGTTCGAATTAGAACTGTTTGACTCAATTGAATAGCTTGAAATAGAAATGTTTTTGACAATTAAATTGTACTTACATTTGAACTGCATGGTTATGCTAAATTGAATTGTTTGAAATGGAACTGTTTTTGGCATTAAAACTGTACTTACACTAAATTGAATTGTTTAATATAGAACTGTTTTGACATTTAACTGTGTGTAAACAAAATCTGTACTTATACTAAACTGTATTATCTGAATTAGAACTGTTTGAATAAACTGAATAGTGTGAAATAGAAATGTTTTTGACAATTAAACTGTGTACTCATGCTAAACTGAATTGTTTGAAATAGAACTGACTATTTGCATAAAAATGGATTTGGCGTTAAATAACCTACAAAGGTTGATATGCCAAACAACCAAACTAAACACATTTTCTAGATAACATTTTAAAACAAGCCTGAGCTCATTTTTTTCACACTGTTATATGGTTTCACTTATTTCTATCTTAAACTAATAATTCTATTTACAATTAGTCATTTGTTTGCACACAGTTTAATATTTTCAAGTATTGCTGTATATCACTAACAATTCAATTAAACATTAGTCATTTGTTTACAAACAGTTAAATGATCAAACAATTCTGTTTCAAACAAATCAGTTTAGCATGTCAAAGTTAAATCATTCCAAGTATTGCTGTATATCACTAACTATTCAATTAAATACCAGTTATTTGTTTTCACACAGTTCTCTTTCAAACAATTCAGTTTAGAATAAGTATGCATTTTAAATGTCAAACAGTTTTATTTGACCCGTAGATAGGACCCTATCAGGTGCTAACACTCCATGTCAGAGTGGACCTGGGAGCAATTGCTAGGAAGGGGTACTCCATATTCCCCAAAGTTCTAGCATTACTGAAGCCTCACCATCAGATTGTTTAATGTTACATCCAAGACATTTGTTGAGGAATTCTTACCCCTCTACAGAGAAACAGTCTGTGTATTTTACAGCACCAGCCAACTGGACCATATATGATATCAAAAAATCTGACAGCAAGGCTCCAGCCTTGGAGATTTGGGGAATGTGGAGTACCCCTTCAGTGCCATTGCTCCAAGGTCCCCTCTGATTTGTAATGGTAGCACCTGATAGGCTCCTATCTATGAGTCAAATAAAATAAACTGTGTGCGAACAAATGACTGATGTTGAATTATGACTGTTATATAGCAATACTTGAAACCATTTAACTGTGTGCAAAAAAGAGTTCAGTCTCATTTAAGAATGTTCTCGTATATTTAATATATTTATCCAACCAAAGCAAACCAGTTTTAACTCACACACACCCATATATACACAATGTTTAAGCCATGTTCTCTCTGACCATCATCAGTTGTGTCTAACAAGAAGATTAAAACATGAATTTCAATAAATCAGGTTATGAGGTATGTTAAAAAAGTATCAAGACTGAAGCTGTATTTAACAATGCAGAAATGAACCCTGAATATGTAGGGAAACAACAAATAATTGTCCTCCTAGGATTTTTGGTGGATGTGTCCTATGTGACAATCCCATCGTCCATATTGGACTCTTTTGTCTCCCATTCTTTGAATAGTAAAGATATGGTCTTCTTGTTTCTGTTCTTTAACTATTAAGGTGTGTCCTTTTTATTTCTGCTGAACAGAAATGAGACTTTGTCATTGAAATGTAAAGCCCACATGCCTAAACCACCAAAGATAAGTAAGACTTTTACCGACCGGGCCATTGGCATAATGGTTAGAGTGTTTGCTAATGGTCCGGGAGACCGGGGTTCAATCCCAGGTCGCGTCATACCAAAGACTTAAAAAATGGTACTTGATACCTCCTTGCTTAACAGTCAGCATTATAAGGTATGTATCAAGGGTAAAGTGGAGCAATCCTGGGAAAGGAGTAGCACCCTCCCCTACACCTCGGTGTAGTAGCTACTGAAAAAGGAGCCTTTGGGTAGTCCTCAACTACAGTTGCCAACTTAGATATGTTATCAGCCATGAAACACAACAATACCAAGGGGCAAGCACTACAAAACTTCAGGTTGAAGCTTCAGGAGTGCATAGCTTGTGAGGATGGTAAGCATTTGAACAATATAATCTGCAAAACAAAGTGGTAAAACTAACTAAAGGAAATGGCAAATATTATTCTTTCGTAATGTAAAATTGAATATGGAAAAGAATCTTTGCTTTCTTTTTTATTTACTTTATAAACCTGAGTAATTATTCTAATGCCTTCTGCATAATCTAAATTAAATTTACTTAACAGGAATATGATCACTATCAAAACCCACCCACACATGAATATATGTTTTTTATAGTGACTATTGTTACATATTGGCCCCCTGGTGAGCTGTCAAAATAAGAAATGCACCTGTGTAAATAACAGGTGCATCCGGTCAAAGATATCAGGGGATAACCTTGACTGTCGACAGGTTGAATTGAGTGTGAATTGTGACGCTCACAAGAGGCAGGTGGGCATCAAATAACTATATAACCCAGGTGCAACAGGAAGTCAGATCAGTTGGAGTTCAGAGCTTGAAGTCAGTGGTTCCAGATCGAGCAGTGAGAACCAGCTCTCAGCAGAGAGCTGGGTTCCCAGGCACTCGGTTGAGCAGCCCAGGAGAACGAGAAAGACACACTGCTATGGCCGGAGGAGCTGGGAGGTCAATGTGTTGCAGTCTTTGTTCATTCTCCAACTCACCTTTCACACACAACCTTTTCGAATAAAGTGAGAGGTATATTTTTCTAAAGAACTGTGTCCGCTCGTCCTTATTGTGTTGAATTTGTTTCTGCATGCATATGTGTGTGTATAGTTGTATCACGGCTATGCAACACTATGTGTATAATCGAGTTGCACGAGAATGCTATGAGCTATATTGAACAAATCCAGGAAGCATCATCCCCCCAAAACAGCAGCCGTATGGTCACCTGCCTTCTATCTCTAAAACCATCCAAATAAAATGAACAAGGCATGCTGGGTCACTGCTGGAGAAGTAAGAATGTATTCATAAGTGACATTCTCCTATGGACCACTTCACATAGACATGCAAGTGTTGGACGACCGATTAGAATTTATCTACAACAACCCTCTACAGATACAGGATGCAGTCTAGAAGACCTGCCAGAAGCGATGAAAGATACAGACGAATGTCAAAAGAGAGTCAGGGAAATCCGTGCTAGCAGTATATGACATCATGATTATAAATTCAGTACTGATATTTTTATTCTTCCTGTAAAATTAAAATATATCATGTATGCATTATGATTGCGCTATTAAAACCCAACTTTTATTTATGGAGTATTTTGTACAATTTTATTTATACTATTTTATATTAGTACCTCTAAATAAGTATAAATCAGCTTTTTAAAAAAATTTAATTCCCTTCTAAACCCAAGATACCAGGATTTTATTATTTCTATTGAAATGTTTTACAATCAAAACAGATACTATTAGGTATTAGGTATTACAGCTTCCTTTATTAGGGTTCACAGAACACCAAACCCTATTTACACACTTATGATTGATTGAGTCTGGTGACCTCAGGTAGTCCTGATTAACTGCTTTTTTTTCAGCCCAGTGTGCCAGCTTAAGTATATTTTATTACTCCTTGCTCACTGGACAAGATTTTGAATTTATCAACTCATCTCTCATCCAGCTGCTGGATTTTCTTTTTATAACTTATCTATTTTCACACTAAAACTACTTAAAATGTTACATTAGAAACAGGATATGTCTGATAAATATTTCTCTGTACAGTTAAGTTTTTAATTTGAAAATGGTAGAGAGGTAAAAAGAAAAAATGTGAACTTTATTTAATGTACAAATGATTATTAATAAAATATGGTTAATGTATATATAATTATTCATTAGTAAAATATGGTTAAGGTACAAATAATTATTTATTAGTCAAATATGGCTAATGTACCTATATAACTGCATTCAGGGGTGATATCTATCAGAATAGTCAAAAACAAACAATGGTCCGGGAGACCTGGGTTCAACTTTACTTCTTTACTTACTTATCAATATTCATTTTTTAGTAAAATATGGCTAATGTACTACTAATTATTTTAGTAAATTATGGCTAATGTACTACTAATTATTTTAGTAAAATATGGCTAATGTACTACTAATTATTTTAGTAAAATATGGCTAATGTACTAGTAATTATTTATTAGTGAAATATGGCTATATTAGTCATATTTCACTAATACATAATTATTAAATAATTATTTTACATCATTATCAATTTGGAAAATATGGCTCCTTGAGTATCTCAGTGTTGTGGTTATTGCTACACAATGGCTCAGTACCTATTCTAAGCCTCCAACCAGAAAGTGAGGTACTCAATGAAATACAAATGAGTACAAAAAATAACAGTTACCATATTCATTTATATGATAAAAGAGATATCAAACACATTGTATGAAAGTGTCTTTATCCTATTTACCAACCCCTCTGCTCGGGCAGGATATGACACCAGGTCAATTTTTTAAGCGGAGTTTAACAGGTTTGAATTCAGAGGTTTTCCTTCTCCTCGACTAGTTGCCTCACCAAGGCTGAAGAACCTAGTCTGTCCTACTATTTACCCATAGCTGGAGGGAGAATAATTGGATTCATGCCTTTCCCAAGGGTATTAGTGCTATGTGAAATGCAATCAGTCTCATCCAGGATTTGAACTCGAGTCGCCGTGTCCATTTCCTACGACGATAACCATTACACCATGGGCACCTCCATGAAAGTGTCTTTATAGTAACAAAGAATTCTTCCTTGCATGAAGGGGTTTTTCTATCTGGCCCTTAATAGTTATTGTGGACATGCCAAGAGCTTCTATGTGTCAGTGTCTGGTGTGTGTCCATCCTAGGCTTTAGCTGTCTAGTCAACCGGCTTAGGGGCCTAACCTCTAAATTATGTGCACTCTAACACAGAAGAGTTTCTATTTAGGATCCCTACATCAATATGTATTGAGATATCCATGAAGCCATATTTTACTGATAAATAAATTCATTGATATAACTGTTCTCTATTTATTTGCATGTATCTGCTGTAAATGTACTTGATATAATCATTTTTAATTTTCAAATGACTATACTTAATTTCTTTTTTCATTTTTGTTTACAGATTTTCCTGCATGAAAATGTACTTCATAATTATGTAAAAACTATTTCATTATCCTGGTAATTTGATTGGATGAAAATTTTAACACACATTTTTCTAAAAAAAAAAAAAAAAAAAAAAAATTGGTAAAGTATATCTAAAAATTACTGTTTGTAAGTTTGTGGATGCATATTTCAAAAAAAATTAAAAGTTACAGACATATCAAACACACACAGTGAAGTCAAATTATACTCTTCTCTAACTTGCAACTCTGCCTTTACAAGGTCTTTATTGGTTTACAACATGAGGACAAAAACTGGAAAAAAAGCATATTCTTGTCAAGTGTGTGACTCTTCATTTGCAAGGAAGACGCATTTGGTGCAGCATGTACGAACACACACAGAACAGGTATCATTTTCTTGTGAAAGGTGTGGTTCCTCCTTTACAAGAAAATCAAATTTGGTGCGACATATACGTATACACACTGGAGAGAAACCATATTCTTGTAAAGTATGTTCATCTTCATTTTCACAAAAATCAGTTTTAGTTAGACATATGCGAACACACACTGGAGAGAAACCATTTTCTTGTGAAGTCTGTAAATCTTCCTTTTCAAGTAAATCTGAGTTGGTGCGACATATGCGGACACACACTGGAGAGAAACCATATAGTTGTGATGTCTGTAAATGTGCATTTGCAATTAATTCAACCTTAAAAAGCCACATGCGAATACATACTGGAGAAAAACCTTTTACTTGCGAAGAATGTGGATTTTCCTTTGTAAAAAAGTCTGATTTGGTTCGACATAAACGAACACACACTGGAGAGAAACCATTTTCTTGTGAAGTTTGTGGATCTTCTTTCATAAGGAAATCACATTTGAAGCAACATATGCAAATACACACTGGAGAGAAACAGTTTTCTTGTGAAAAGTGTAAATGTGCATTTTCAAGCAATTCAAATTTCAAAAGACACATGATAAAACACTCTCGAGAAATATTATCTCATTTATAAATCTTTGATTTTAAAGAAGTATTATATAGTATTAAATGAGTAGGTTGATATGTGCAGTTCTGCTATTTGAACAAAAGTTTCTAATTATGTTGCTGAAAATGCTGTGAGTATTTTTAACCTTGTTTGCTACTGGTTTCTGTCTTTTTGTGCTTCTAGAAAAAAAATGTATTCCTATATGAATAGAACACCTGAAGAAGTTTGAAGAATGGATAAACTGAAACATTGTGAGAACAATATAATAAATCTTCTCAAAATTATAGACAATAAAAACCATTTCTTAGTTTTCAATGTTTTACTCTCAAAACCAAAAACTCTGACATACTGGAAACTTTTCTAAAACATATATGTCATGATATTTCTTCTGTATTTCTTTTATTTGATGCTAACTCCTGTGTATGAAGTCTTCAGTTTCAGCTTGGATAAATAGTTTACAACAACTTGTTCTCATCCACATTTTTTTTATTAATGAAGCCTTTCTGATCCAAATTTACTTCCATTTTAGAATCATATAGGAAACTTTATTAATGAAGTTAATAAGGAGATAGAAAATACAATGAGTTTGAAAAAGAAAAACTTTCATTATCACTTGAATATGTGAAATATGTTTATACACACATATATATATATATATATATATATTAGGCAACTTTTTGTGATATCAGGTTTACCAAGTTTTCCACACCGACATAGGCTTGTGGGCTTTTAGTGAAGTTTGAGTGACGAGTTTCCTCAAGACTTTTCTGAGTATTTAGGACAATCTCAACAATACTGTAGTCTGAATGGTTTCAATTCTTCCTTTGATTTCTCACTCTTCCAGTTCTTTTTCCAAGCCTTTAGAGATTGTTCCAAGTGCACCTATTACAATTGGTATTACCATCACCCACATGTTCCACAACTTTTTTAGTTCCCTCGATTCAGTATTTAATTGAAACCATATAATTATGTAGGAATTGTTAGTTTTGTTATGTAATAGCCTAACCACTACCACCATCAACAACATCCCTAACAATCCAGTGGAAATGTGTAGGTGTGATTGCTGGATTACAGATCTGACTTCAGTTTCCTACAGTTCCAACAGTGAAAGAGGCATGTGTCACGTGATAGCCCACGGAGACAATAGAGGTAAGATTAATACTATCCTCCCGTTGAATTAACAGTATCTACCCGTCAAAAAAAGTGACCGTTAAGGAAGAATGTAGGTCACAGAGGGGTATCAACAGGTGTTGGTACTTAGTAACCTCAGTTCGCCGGACACCGGAAGGGGAAGGAGAGAGAAGCCAAATGATTGGCTGGGACCCCAAAACGGAAGTGGGGACTCCCTCCCTTCAGCGGAAGTAAATAATGAGAAAATCAGTTTTTGAGCAGGGTTCGTAGCGGGCAGACGAACCATAGCCATCTTACTCCGGGTTGAAGACAAAAGAATAACTGAGACACGAGGGACCCCAGGTTCTTCAAGCCAGTGTAAAAAAAAAAATAGAACAAAGTCTATTAGCCCGTGAAAGAAGAAAGATTCTCCAGTGGAACCCCGTCGAAAAATAAGATAAGGAACTTTGGGGCCATTTCTCCTTTATATCCAATTTTTGTATACCACTCTCTCTCTCTCAATTTGAAGAAAAACAAAAGTCAAGAAAAGACATTTATATTCGTGGACTGTCCAATTATTATATGTTTTGACACTTTGAAAGTGTATATAACTGTAGTAAAGGAATTCATGTATTTTTATGTTACCACATGGTCTATGTTGTTCTTTGCCGTTCTACTACGAATTTGTTGTTGTCACATTTCCTTTTCAGCTTCTATTCGCCTTATGTTATCTTGCTTAGAGTTGTCCTATTAATTCCTTTAAAATATCACACGGGAAACTGGAGTTGCCGACTACTACAATATAATATTATTACGACTAAAACGTATAGGTCCATATTCTTCTGTTGTCTGGGGGGAAAGAAGTTTAGCGGCCTGGTGGGTGTGTGATAGTGTGAAATTTGGAACCCCTTGCCAGCGGCGGTCAGTCTGGCCCTAAATTAATCCCTCACGCAATATGCCAGTTCTTATATGCCCGAGAGAAAAACTCTGAACGAGGACTTATTCTCTAGGGGATCAAGTGCTAACCTGTCCCGTCTTCACACGCGCGAAAATAAAGTCCCGTTTTGGGATTCTAGTCAATTTGCCGTCACACATGAGTACTCTTCATTGACTGGAGCAGTTATATGTTTTTTGTCTAATTAAATGTTAGTGACAGTTGAGAACCTGATGATGGAAGTCATATATTTGTGGCGATTTAGGAATTAACAGTAAAACTCCCAACCGGATATTGACTCGTCGGCTGCCAGATACAAAATGTATAAACGCGTCGCCACGCATAAGGCTCCACGCATCCATCCGGTTTAAAATCAGAAAAAGGAAAAATAATAAAATGTAAAGTAGCCAATGAGAAGCGGTCGCGCCAAAATTAGAAGGATTTTGGAGTGGCGAATTTGGAGCCGGTGAAGAGAGATAAATACTCACGTTTTCTGTGAACCGACCTCTTTTTCGGGTAGTGACGTCGAACCGACAACACCGATTTTACTATCTGGTGTTTTGGGACGTAGCGTTGGTTAGTCCATTCACCAAGTAAATAAAGGAAAGTATGAAAGAAATGTTTTCGTCTCCTGTCTGTTTCTATCTTTCCCTTTTTATATTTCTTTTGGACTTTCTTTGGGCAAGGCATTCCGCCGGCCAGTCAACGTGGGGTAAAATAATATAACCAAAATATGGAGTCAGATATCTTACGGCAACACAGCCTTGCCCTTAGCCACTGACCTTCATAAAAACCTTCAAACCCCACATTGGTTAACCCCGACGCAAAAAAACCTTCAAACCCCACATTGGTAACCTCGACGTGAAAAAAACCTTTAAACACTACATTGGCGAACCCTGAACACGTGAATGAATGAACACCCAGAATGAAGAAGACATCCCAACAAGAAATTTTAAAAAGAAAAAAAAAACAACAAAAACATCCTAAACTGGAGACAGACGACTTTCCACATGGAACAAAAACAAAACAAAAAAAAAAAGAACGAAAAAAAACAAACAAAAAAAACAAAAAAAAAACCCGAAAAAAACAAAGAAAAAAAAAAGAAAAACAACAACAAAAAAAAACAAAAAAAAAATCCCAGCGAAACACCGAGAAAAATTTTCAAATGTCCCGCCGAACTAACTTCTGGAAAACAAAATGGACGTGGAATTTCTTTCAGCAAAAACATTATCAACGCACCTTTTTACTTCCCAACTTACAAAATAAGGTAACTTTTTTTAAAATTTCACTCACCCTACTTCTATTTCGGTTTCTGTCGCCACATGGTTTATCTCTCCCACTACCTCAATAAACCACCAATTACTGCTAGGAATTTCAGAAGACCCCCCCCCAAAAAAAACTCACACTACTCCTCTGAAATATACTGCTACTTCTGTAGGCCACCTCAGCTCATAACTTTTTTTTCCCAAAGTGACATATTGTTTTTAAAAAAAAAAACCAAAAAAAAACAAAAAAAAAGCAAACAAAAAAAACAACGTACCACGAGGTACACACAAAAAAAAGAAAGATTTCCAGCAAATACTAGCGACTAAAAAATAAATAAATAAATAAATAAATAAAAATAAAGAAAAGTAGTCACTACTACAGAAAATGCAACGTTTAAACAAGCGAGCGAACACACACACACAAAAAGAACAAAAAAGAAACTCACGGATAAAAAAAAAAAAAAAAAATTACTCCCGGATATTAAAAGAAGTTCCGAAGAAAAAGCAAAAGAGTTAATGAAGAATAATCCTCTCAAATCAGACGATTACATTCAACAACTCTATGTACTAAAATTAATGCACATAAAAAAATGGAAATAAAATCCGTCATATCCAACGAGTCCTAGATTTCCAGCCACCTTAACAAATTACCAAAATTATTGAACATTTGCAAATAAGATACAAGAATTTGATAAATAATCCTCCTAGAAAATAGGACAATTAAAAATCAATACAATCTTTTTGCAAAAAAAAAGCGGGTTGGCTGGACACACACAAAAAAAAAAATTTTAATTTGAAAAATTTTAAAGGGAACCGTGACACCCTTACAAATATTCATTTTTTCTAAGAATCCTCCAAGCTCCGCTTTTCGGGTGGCGATGTATTGTGGCGATTTAAGAATTAACAGTAAAACTCCCAACCGGATATTGACTCGTCGACTGCCAGATACAAAATGTATAAACGCGTCGCCACGCATAAGGCTCCACGCATCCATCCGGTTTAAAATCAGAAAAAAGAAAAATAATAAAATGTAAAGTAGCCAATGAGAAGCGGTCGCGCCAAAATTAGAAGGATTTTGGAGTGGCGAATTTGGAGCCGGTGAAGAGAGATAAATACTCAGGTTTTCTGTGAACCGACCTCTTTTTCGGGTAGTGACGTCGAACCGACAACACCGATTTTACTGTCGGGTGTTTTGGACACCACGCTATGTTTTGGGACGTAGCGTTGGTTAGTCCATTCACCAAGTAAATAAAGGAAAGTATGAAAGAAATGTTTTTGTCTCCTGTCTGTTTCTATCTTTCCCTTTTTATATTTCTTTTGGACCTTCTTTGGGCAAGGCATTCCGCCGGCCAGTCAACGTGGGGTAAAATAATATAACCAAAATATGGAGTCAGATATCTTACGGCAACACAGCCTTGCCCTTAGCCACTGACTACATAAAAACCTTCAAACCCCACATATTTTTGGGTATCAGCAAAATTGCATCTCATTAAGTGGTTAATGATTTATAAATGAAAAAGAAACGCTTTCCTTCATTGGCTGAAAAACTACATCGCATCTTCCTTTCATGAGACCAGTCTCATATAAACTTGTAACAACCAGAAATAAATGTGAGATTGTTTTTTGTTTATAATGTGTTCGTCTGTTCTTTTGTCACCGAGATCAGTACAACCCGTAAAAGTTGATATGACATTAAACAAAGAGAGCAAAACCAAAATCAGGTGATGACCATTTTAACAACCTTTAAGTCCCTTATATCATCACAATAGTTGATAGGAGTACTTCAATTCATAAAACTGCAAATTATTTGTATCAAATTTTGGCATTAAATACCATATTTGACAAATCTACATTTTCTTTTTTAAGTGGAGGAATTATATTATGAATTGAATTACAATAACCAGAAAATCCAGCGAACACTTACACACAACATACATAAGTGTTTGCCAAAATTTCTGGTCATGGTAATTAAATTCATAATATAATTCCTCTACTTAAAAAATGAAAATGTAGATCTATATCCTTGACTTTGAGGTCATAATAATTACGCGGATTTATATTTCTAATCCTCTTGGGAAGATGTGGCCCTAGAGGTGACCGTGTCCTCTGTAAAGAGTAAGGATGTAACTTACAAGACACATTAAGGTTAATTGGCTTCGCAATTACCATGATTAGTTAATTTGGCATCACTTGTGTGCAATATAGACTGTTGGCTCAGTTGTAAAGTTTTGGCTCTGTAATCTGTGTTCGCTAGTTCGATCTCCAGTGGTGGAGATCACTGTATACACTGCTGATGTGACCTAATAATATCGAAACAGCTGTCCAGTGTTTCCGTATGTCATGCAATAGTATTCACCGGATTTTCTGGTCATGGTAATTCAATTCATATTTGACAGCTTTAAGTATAATATTACTGTAAAGCTTGTCAGCAACTATACCCCAGGAAGTCCCCCATTGACAGCTTTAAGATGCATGTGCTTATAAGACAACCTTAATTTTGGTAAGTATTTTAAAAAAAGTTTTAACTATGAATGTCAAGTGAAGGTTCTTCACCTGACATTCATAGCCCTCCCACTATCAGGTTATTTTGAAAGTTTCATATGTATTTTGTTTTAGTTTCTTTTTTAATTGCATATCGACCTCCTCGGGTTATTCAATGCCAAAGCTATCCTTGTAGAATGATAGTAGTGATGCTATTTAACCCATACCTGGGGCAATAAGGGGATTCCTACCTTTCCCAAGAGTATTAATCTGAAAGTGAATGTAATAGCCTAACGGAGTTTAATCTTGCTTACTATGATGTTACAATCCAA
The DNA here is from genome assembly GCA_963585895.1 of Sepioteuthis lessoniana. Taxonomy (NCBI): domain Eukaryota; kingdom Metazoa; phylum Mollusca; class Cephalopoda; order Myopsida; family Loliginidae; genus Sepioteuthis; species Sepioteuthis lessoniana. Next base: position 40,777,217 of record OY757908.1, on the reverse strand, counting down.
TATGCTACCCTCCACATCTCTGGGACTCCCTCATATGTACTCTGATACTATTTACCAACTCCTCCGCTCGGGCAGGATATGACACAAGGTCAATTTTTAAGCGGAGTTTAGCAGGTTTGAATTCAGAGTTTTCCTTCTCTTAGACTAGTTGCCTAACCAAGGCTGAAGAACCCAATCTGTCCTACTATTTACCCATAGCTGGAGGGAGAATAATTGGATTCATACCTTTCCCAAGGGTATTAATGCTATGTGAAATGCAATCGGTCTCGTCCAGGATTTGAACTCGTGTCGCCGTGTCCATTTCCTACGACGATAACGACTACACCATGGGCACCTCATATGTGCTCTGATACTTATTAAATCTTAATATTTTATATCTAAAAGACTTAATGTTTGCTAGTACCTGCCAGAGGTGAGAGTTCTGCTTTGAGACATTAACTTTCTGACCGGTGTTCATATAGAGTATTGGTAAATACTAATGTTATACATTGTTATTTTTGAAAAAGGTTGCTGTTGGGTCAGTAAAATGGTAATTCCTGTGTATGGAGTGAGTAAGGGAGTTGCTCTCTGTGATTGGATATACTATTCACTTGATGAGCCCTGACATCTTGGTGCAAAATCCAAAAATCCAGGGGGTGTCCTTGTGGTGTAATGGTTAAAGCGATTGACTGCGGAATCGTAGTACGCGAGTTCGTACTCTAGTCGCGCTATTCCGTTCACTTTCGGACAAATACCCTTGGGAAAGGTATGAACCCCCTTATCCTCCCAGCTATGGGTTAAATAGCCCCCACTACTGTTCTTCTATGAGAATGGCTTTGGCATTAAATAACCTAAAAAGAGTTGATATGCCATTAAACAAAGAAACCAAACCAAACCAACCAAAAATCCAGTCAGATAGATTCCACCAGGCGTTCCGTGAGGCAGTGACATTAAAAACTCTGAGAGAGACAACCCTAAGATACCATATATCTTCTTCAGCACACTGATTCTATCTAAGAAAGAAGTGGGGAAAAAAAAAGCCAAAACCGGACAAGGTTGTACTAGAAATGTAAAGAAAATGTGATATTTTAGAATTTAACAATTTTTCATTTTGAATTGAATAAAATATTTGCTAAAGATGCATTATATTGCTAAAAATATTTTTTTTTCTTTTTGCCACTGTCAGCTTCAATGTATATCTATTTATTTGAATTTCAGAGACTTTTTGGTGCATTTTTCCTCTAATAACCTCTGCATCTTGGGCAGGGGAGGATATCTTTTGGGTCAGTACAATGGTAATTCCAAGATATGGAGTGAGGGAGGGAGAGGCTCTCTGTGATTGGATATACTAATCATGTAATGAGCTCAGAAGTTTTGGCGCAAAATCCAAAATCCAGTCAGATAGATTCAACCAGGCATTCCGTGAGGCAGTGACATTAAAAGCTCTCAAAAAGACAACCCTAAGATACCAGATATCTTCTTCAGCATGTCAGTAAGTCCCCTTAACTCATCTTTATACACAGAAAGGACTGTATATTATTATTCATTGTTTCACGTGCTGGTTAATAAATTGTCAGAATTAAACAAAGTATCAATTCATTTATTTGTTGCTGTTAGCCTTAGAATAAACACTATACTAACACAATACAAGCATCTAAACAATCTTATTAATCACAGTTCAGTAAAGACTTAAATTTGCTTCCATGAAACCCCAGAGTTCTATTAAAACAATGTAGAATTATTCTTCATTGTTACCAGCTTTTCATGTAACCTTCACAATTTTTTAATTAGTGCATTTTTAGTGAATTAAATGAGAACTTAAATTATTTTTTTGAAATATGAAAAAAATAAATTAAATATATTTTCAGACCAAGAGTAGAACAGTATTAATTCATTTATTTGTTTCTGTTAGCCTTAGAATAAACACTATACGAACACAATATTGCCATTATTGGTGTAGAACTGATTGTCTCATTGTTTATATTTACGGAAATATTTGAGGTTTAATTTAAGGGCTGCTCCAGCAGTATAATTCCACTAGCCAGGAACCCTTGACTTTATAAAACGTGATTTTCTAGGAAAAAAAAGAAAGTACATTTTATTAAGCTATTGAATAAATGGTTGAGATGCTGTTAAGGAAAAAATCAAAAATAAAAGCCAAATTTCAGTTACAGACACAAATGAAGATAACAATATATGTAAACAAAAGTTTTTAGCACTGAGAATATTCAGACTACTGTCTTTGTCGTCATTGTTATATTCACAATATTCAAGACGATGCATCCTTTGACCTTCTTCAGGTGTTTAACGTCAAACTCAGGGCCCCACACTGAAGTTCAAACAACCTTTTACTTAATCCATACAGGTAGATTGTGCTATTCCATTAACCATGACCAGTTACTAGAAGATCCCGTCTTCAATCATAAGGTTGATCAGATATTCCTCATCAATTACGATGGACAAAGAAGAAGAACACTTTATAGAATTATTAGTTTTACATAGAAATACTGGAAAACATTTAATTGTGGGCAAACAGATGATTAATATAAAACAGAATCATAATTGTTAAATAGCATTACTCCAAACTATCTAACTCTGTGCAAACAAATTATTAATACTGAATAGAATTATCAGTTAAATAGCAATAGTTACTGTGCAAACCAATGATTGATATCAAATAGAAGTATTAGAGCTTAAAATACTTGAAACCATTTAACTTTTTGCAAACAAATGAACTCAAACGCTTTTTAAAATACTAAACTAATCACTTACAAATTATATATATATATATATATATATATATCTTTAAGAAAAAAACAAAACCGGTCACATTAGGATTATAAATTTATTTCCATCCTGTTATGTGTTTTTGATATAAATCAAAAACACCAAAAAAATTAACAGGACTTCTTCATATCTTATGGATAAAATAATTCAGAATAGACACGGGAAAGAGGGGTGAAGAGTTTTCTCATCGTTTAGCCCACTTCCAGTTTATTATTTTATTGCCAGTTGGAATTATAGTAAACTAATTTTTTTATTTTTTAAAAATCTAATTACTTTTCGACTTAAAACTCCAGATTTAATACTAATTTTCGAGCCTATTAATTCAGTCACCCTTTTATTTAAGAGTACATATATATGATATGGTTTCTTCACATTCTTTTATTTTATTTTTATTCATTTACCTTAAATCTCAATTTAATCCTATATTTTTTAAAGCATTATCTATGATAATTTTTTTATTATTTAATTACTCCCAACTCCGGTTTAACTGGACCGAATAATACTAATACTATATATATATATATATATATATATATATATATATATATTGAAAATTTTATAACATGAAAGAAATGTTGAAGTTTGATCAATTTTTAATTTTTACGTTTTATAAGTAGTGTTGCTTTAATGAGGAAAAATAAAAAATTATTGTTTATGTAGAATATTCGGTTGTTCCTAGAAACCACTGTGTTTTTGAATTTTCTTGTCGTGGCAAGCGGGCATTGGCTGAAATTTGAGTTGTCAATCATTTTTCGAGAACGGGGATGTCTTGTGAGTTTTAAAAAGTGAGCGGTTTTCCTTCAGAAGAGAAGGTTTTGTTTGAAACACTTAAGGAAATTTCCTCTCTCCTCCGAATGTTAAACGGCGTAAAATTTGTGCAAAAGAGAATTTATCTGGTTTTGTATTATACTTGGAACTAGAAAAGTTCGAAAGTAAAACCATTCGCTTTTTTTTCCCCTTTTATTATTATGAGAAGAATTTTGAAGAGTTCTGAGTTCTTGCATATTTAGAACCAAATATTTTTATCATGTGAGTGTGTTCTCCAGAGGAGAATTTGATGTTGAAAAAAAAGGAAAAACCAGTTTGATATTAAAAAGAACTACAAAGCAGAAATTTGTACCAACCTATTTGCAGTTATAATGTATGTTTGAAGTAACGTATTTATTTTTATTTGGCAACTGTTCCAAAATAAGGTACACGACTTAATTTCCTAAGAAAACCTTGGGAAATATTTAAGCAGTCGTTTGGAAGAACAAACTATTCAATTTACCGACTTCCTACTCCTTTTGTTTTTGGAACAAGTGAGTCATAGATCCTATTTTTCAATAATTTTTTGTTCCGCGTGGTCCTCGCAGACATGTTTAAAAATATAGGAGTGTAAATCCTATAGATTATCAGAGAACAGTCGCGTTTCCCAAAGGAGGCGTTGAAATGTACTTGTCGTTTTCAGTGGTTGATACGCCCAAATTAAGTGTGGTCATGTCCAGTGGTGTTTTTAATATAGGCTGCTAGTAGCCGGGAGAAAGAAAGTCCGCCTAGTATGAAATGTGTTATAAATAAGCGTATAGTTGCAAGGAAAGAACAAAACAGAGAGTTGCAAATCAAACGAGAAGACAGGTGAAAAATTTAACAATTATATTAACAACCAAGAAACAGAAAGTTCAAAGAATTGTTTTGGTGAATATAAGAATGTCTGTGAAATTGAGAAGAAAATGTCCATGGTTGTATTGATAGGATCAAGTTAATTTTAAGAAATTTGATCAGTGTTGAATGGTTGTGAAAATCGAGAAGTAAAATGTTCCAATATTTGTGTTGGTAGGGGTGGGTCACAAACTTACGCTGTCAACTAAAGTTTAGGTCGATAGGGAAGGAGAAACATCGATGTTGAAAAGGTGTAATGTAGGTGGGGTGGTAAGTCCCGGGTCATGTGGCGTCCATCAAAGGGCCGTAGTAAGAAATTTCAGACGAGCTGTGTGATGTTGAATGCTGCAGGGGTCGCGGTTGATGTTCTTCTCTCGAGGTCTCGGAGCCGACTGACTTTTTGTTGACCATTTTATAGTCGCGTTTGGGTCGAATCGGCTCCAAAAAACATTGAAGGGGGAAGGTTGCTGATTTGGTGAAAAAAAAAAAAAAGGTTCTTTTAGATTGTAAATATAAAGTTACATTACACCGGATGGATGCGCGAAGCCTACCTACGCAGGAACGTGTTTTATTCGTTTGTCTATTTATTATTTTTGCTTGTGAGTTAGTTTAGAATGTATTAGTAAATCAAGAGGGATTTCTGAATATAACAAAGGTAAAGTTCAACTGTGTTTGAATGTTTACTGGTGGGAGAGTAAGTCAGCTTGCCGCTAAGTGCACTTGTGGTTTTCAAACCAAGAGTGTAGTGAAATTATATTTCTTTTTTTTTTATTGTTACCACGAATCCTTCCTCGCTGTCTCTCTGCGTCTTTTCGTCTTCACGTCTCGAACCCAAAAGAAAGAAAACTGCGCACTGAGAAGGCTCGTTACGCATGCGTTACGAGACTCTCCCACCCTTACGTTTATCCGGCGAGATTTCCTCTGAGCAAAAACACAAAGAGGTCACTACCGAATGAAAAGAGTTTACTTCTGGCGCTAGGAAGTCTGTTTTTCAGGCATGCGCGGATTTCGCTTCTTGTCAGAGGTTTCTGGGAACTGCTGCACTTTGGATTTATTTTATCTTATTTTATTTTCTAATCCCAACAAGATCATATCTGCTTTGTCACCAATACAAAATATGTTCTTCAGTGCAATGGGACTCATATATTGTTTTTTTTTTTTCCCCCTTGGTAAGACTATGAAATAATACATATTTTCCTGATGTACTCATGAATGATCATACCAAGCTTAGAAAAAGCAGTGACCTTAAATGAACAATTGTCTTGTCAGCAGGGTTAGAATAAGCCACTCTGATAGGACCTGGTAGTAGCTGTTCGAGTGGCATCTATAGGTTAAATAGATCTGTTTAAAACTAATTCGATTGGACTGTGTGTAAAAAAACAACCCTGAGATAAAGCAAATACATTTAATGAATCTACATATTTTTTAAGTAGAGGAATTAATATTGTGAATTGAATTACCAGAAAATCAGCCGAACACCTACTCACGACATACGGAAACACTGGACCGCTGTTTATACCGTAATCTCCACCACTGGAGATCGAACCAGCGACCACAGATTGCAGTGTAGAAACTCTATAACTGAGCCACTTGTTCATATCGCACACAAGTGACCCCAAATCAACTAGTCGTGGTAATTGTGCGGCCAAATAACTTAAATGTGTCTTGCAAGTTACATCCGTACTCTTTCCATAGGACACGGTCACTCCCCAAGGCCACGTTTTCCCAAGAAGCTTAGAAATACGAATCCGCGTAATTATTATGACCTCATAGGCAAGGGAACAGATGTACATATTTTTTTTTTTTTTTTTTATAACAGAATATGATTCTGTTATAGTAAAATACATCAAATCTCTTCTGATTCACCCACTTAACTCTTTATACACCTAACTACTAAAACACAAAACACAGACCCACAGACATCAACACTGCAGAAGAAAATAACAGCTACCGGATGTCGACCCAACAACAGCCGTGTCAAATTGGGAAAATAATGGCTTCTGCGCATAGGCTCTGCACATAGTCGATCTACAATCCGCAGAAAATTCTCAGTTATAAAAAAGGTTTATTTTTCAACCAATCATCTTTTTTTCCTACAAGTAGTATTTTCTGGAGCCGGTGTTTGAAGTCGGGAAGATATAAATAGGCCAAGCAGAGGTCACCCGCCAGTTGAATCGTTGACCATCCTAAGAGCGTCACCCGACAACACCGTTCGACCAGATCAAAGCAAGCGCTTGTCATCGAATAGACAACCCCCTGTCAGTCAGCCAGATATTTCATCCGCTTGTTTATTTTATTTATTCAAAAAACAAAAACTAAATCTTCTCGTCAGTCTTATTTTTCTTGCAAACACACGCTAGTATATCACAATTCCCTAACCTCAGGGGGAAAAAAAGCCGAAAAAACTTAGAGGAGTTCATAAGCCGTTAAAATTAATCACTCAATCGCTCCTGGAACTTTCAAACATAAGCGACAAAATCATGTGTGACACCGCTTGATGATTTCTTTCGTCTAAAATTGTTGTCAGGCGATATATTTTCCGTTCAATAATTTCAAGTTCGTATTGTATTTTTCCTTCGTTAATTTTCATACTTTTTAACTTTAAGATTATTATTATGAATAATCCAGAAATTGCGTAGACTGACTCAAAAAAAAAAAAAAAACAACAAAAAAACCCCCCAACAAAACAGATTAGAGGAAGCAGAAAATAATTTTTATAAATTATTCCATTTCATTTTTATCATTGAAGGTGAGTTGAAAAAAAGGATTTTTATTTTGTTTTAAAAATAAGAATTCGTTATTTACCCTCATGTCTCGTTTCATTTTTATTTGAATGTTGTTGGTGACATGAAATGCAAAAATAAGTAAATAAACAAAAATCAATGATTTTTAAATTTCATCATGTCAGATTATAATGTATATAAACTCAATAGTTAATTTTTACCTTTTAACGCATCGGATTTTAGCGAAAACTAAAAATCAGGCTTGCTATATTCACCAAAAAAAAAAAAAAAAAAGTAGAATCTGAATTTTAGTTTTCCCTAAAATTCGATGGGTTAAAGGGTAAAGATTTACCTGTGAATATCATCATTTCGTTTAAATCGTGGTATTTTGGGGCCTTTTCAAAATTCGTCACGGGTTATTTTTTTGATTTCAAAAATTTCTCCCTCTAGTCACCCTCAGTCAGGGCTTCTCAAACTTTTTACTTGATGCGAGATGAACCTTTTAATTAAATATAGTTTCCATTCACGCCCAAATAAATTCACTGAATATTAAATTACAAAGCATTTGTAATTTACTAGGGTATGGATTACATCCCTTGTTTTCCAAAATTGTACTTCTAATGGCTACGAGGTGACGTGATTAAAATAAGATTATAACACGCGGCAAAGTCGAACTTTCTCTCCCCGCTCAGGTCCTTACAACAAAAAGCACTTACAAATGGATACGTCTCCTGACGAGGTTAGCGTGGGGTGGGGGCTTTTGCCTCCACAGATTTTATCGGTACCGTGCTTTGACGTAAGTCTTCGTACAACTTTGATTCTATAAAGGACTCTCTCTATATATATAATTAACTCTTAGTAATTCATGTAGCCCTTCTGTTAAGTTTGCTCGGGCAATAAATATGTTAATTCGTCGTGAATTGTCTCATGTTGTTTGGCGCGAGGAAATGTTAAACCATAATACATTTCCTCTGCTACAAGAGTCCAGATTGTGTTCCTCGTTCTCTAATACATTGCTCCCAGGACAACTCCATGGTGGCACCTGATAGGGTCCTATCTATGGGTCAAATAAAACTAAACTGTGTACTGATGCTAACCCGAAATGTTTAAAATAGAACTGTTTTGACATTTAACTGTGTGTAAACAAAAAACTATACTTATGCTAAACTGAATTGTTTGAAATAGAACTGTTTTTATATTTAAACTGTGTACTTATATTAAATGGAATTGTTTGAAATAGAACTGTTTTGACATCTAACTGTGTGTAAACAAAAAAATGTGCTTATGCTAAACTGAATTGTTTGAAATAAAACTGTTTATATGTTTAAAAATGGGTTTGGTACTAGATAACTTACAATGGTTTATATGCAATAAAACCTAACCCAACTAAATTGTATATATCTAATATATATGTATTAAGAGGATTTGGCATTAAATAACCACCAAAGGATAATAGGCCATAAAACCCAACCCAACCCTTCTCTAATAATTGTAGCAATGAGTTTTGGTACTCAGAAATGACAAATATACCAAGAATCACACCAGTGTTTAATACTATTTACATTAGAAAAAAATCCGTAAACTATAAATGCAAATGCATCTTTAATTTTTGACATCTGATGGTGTTATGTCCTTGGAAAACAGCATAAAATAAATTAGACAAACACGTACTTAGAGAGAAGAATAAAAATTATAAAGTACATTAAACAAGTAATACAATGTTGCCAGTGTAGTTTTTGCTATCTACTTGCTGAGTGGATTATAGCCAAATGTTATATTTTTATTGGAAGAGTCCATTGTGCATTGAAAATAGAGATGATACCACAACAGCTGGTGAGGCTCTAGTTCTGGAGAGCTGGGGAATATGGAGTACCTCATCATTACCATGACTTCCAGTTCCACTCTGGCTTGGAGTGATAGTATCTTTTAGGGTTCCCTCTTTTAAAAATCATTATTCATAGGACTGTGCACAAAAAAGAAAAAGTTTCTTAAGAAATAACTATACAAAAAAATGTAGATATGAACATACAATGAACATGATTTCCTTAGCTCTATGCATAGAATAACCCCAGGTGGGTTGATATGCCATTAAAATCAATATTTCTAAAACCTGACAAATTGACTGAGAAGATCTTTATGATATATATTTTTTTGTTGGCGACTGTAGTTGAGGGCAACCTGAAGACTCCCTTTTCAATAGCTACTACACTGGATTGCTCCTCTTAAACCTTGATCCATATCTTATAATGCTGAGTGTTAAGCAAGGAGGTATCAAGTACCATTTTTTGAGTCTTTGGCATAACTCGACATGGGATTGAATCCTAATCTTCCAAGCCATTGGCGAACACTTTACCCATTAGACCAATGGGCTATTTATATATGTAGATAGATAGAGTGACATAATGGTTAGAATGTTTGCCAATGGTCCAAGAGACAGGGGTTCAATCCCAGGTCCAATCATACCGAATATTCAAAAAAGTTGTTTGTGAGTTCACCATCTGACGCTGACCAAAATTTTTCTCATCTAAGAAAATCCAAAGCATGTTCAGTTGGATGATGCTTGAGATTTTTGAAAAGCTTTGCAGCAAGGTCTTTCCTCTTGTCTTTCATGGCTGGTGATTAAAATTGGCCCTTCATCTTGTATAAGAAATACCAAATGTCTTCATGCACTACCTGCCTGATAAGAAACATGTTCCTTGTGATGGACCTGATTGACTTGCTGAGATAGTTGTCAATCATGACCTTGATCTCACCAACAAATTCAGGAGTTCTTACCAGAACAATCACTATGAGACTTCCAAGTTGCCATACCTTCATAATCACGTGCCCGTTGTGTAATGGTTATCGTCGCAGGAAATGGACACGGCGACACGAGTTCAAATCCTGGACGAGACTGATTGCATTTCACATAGCACTAATACCCTTGGGAAAGGCATGAATCCAATTATTCTCCCTCCAGCTATGGGTAAATAGTAGGGCAGACTAAGTTCTTCAGCCTTGGTGAGGCAAATAGTCTAAGAGAAGGAAAACTCTGAATTCAAACCTGTTAAACTCTGCTTAAAAAATTGACCTTGTGTCATATCCTGCCCGAGCGGAGGGGTTGGTAAATATGATACCTTCATAATCACAATTAGACTCATCCTCCTCTTTTTTAAATCCCCTGCACTGTCCCTAAATTGATAGCCAAACACTTTAAAATATTCATATTGGTGTTTCCAGCATGAATGTCAAGCAGTATAGCATGCTCTTTTCAAATTTCTGAAGGCATGTATTGCATCATGGTGATGTTTTCCTCATAGACATTGACTAGTTGAATTTAGTTTACTGTACAGAAGACAAAACCTGAATCAAACAAAGTGTCTGTATAAAATTAATAAATTAAAATGGTACTATTTACCCAACCCCTCTGCTTGGGCAGGATATGACACAAGGTCAATTTTTAAGCAGAGTTTAACAGGTTTGAATTCAGAGTTTTTCCTTCTCCTAGACTAGTTGCCTAACCATGGCTGAAGAACCTAGTCTGTCCTACTATTTACCCATAGCTGGAGGGAGAATTATTGGATTCATACCTTTCCAAAGGGTATTAGTGCTATGTGAAATGCAATCAGTCTCGTCCAGGATTTGAACTCGTATCGCCGTGTTCATTTCCTACGGCGATAACGACTACACCATGGTGACCATTCACTCATTGCACCCTGTGTGTGTATATATATATATATATATATATATACACACACATCATCAGTTTCAGTATTGTAACATAAAATTACCAAGTACCTTAATTATCATCATTGAAAATGGCCCTGGCAACCCAAGTTCAAATCCTCCACAAGGCTATTTGCACCTTACATAGCACTCATATCGTTGGGATACGTCTGAATCCAACTTTTCTCATTTTAGCTTTTGGTAAATAGTAAAGCAGATTGTGTTCCTTAACCTTTTGGTATGGCAACTGGTCTCCTAGACCAGTTGCCATACCAAACTCTGAAAAAAGGAACACAAATAAAAGCATCCTAGTCAGCTGGGGTAGTAGAAAACACTGACTGCATCTCTGCAGAGGGGTAAGACCACCCAATGAATGTCCTGTATGACATTAAACAATGTTATGTCAAGGCCCCCAGCCTTAGAGATTTGGGGGATATGGCGTACTCCTTCATTGCCATTGCTTCCAGGTCTTCTTTGACCCAGTATGGGTCAAATAGAATAAACTGTGTGCAAACAAATGACTAATGTTAAATTGTGACTGTTATATAGCAATACTTGAAACCTTTTAACTGTCTGCAAAAAAAGATCTCATGTTCGTTTAAGAATGTTATCATTAAATGTGTTTACAAACCATATATATATTTAATATATATGTATAAATAGGATTTGGCTACAATGGTTGATATACCATAAAACCCTACCAAACCAAATCATATATATTTAATATATATGTATAAAGAGGATTCAGCATTAAATAAACAACTGACAAATGAAAGTTTAGTTTTTACTGAAAAACCTAAGAATTAAAAGGTTTATCTAAAAAAAAATGTTATGCCATTTTTCATTTGGCAATATATTATTGTGGTCTTGTGACAGACTAAATTAGTTTATGACTATGTATCTACTGTTGTGTAAACTGAATTCAAATAGTATCCAGTGTCTCCATTAACATCTCTTTTATTTCTTTATCTTCACAGATATTCTGACTGGATGAAATTTGTATGATATCCATGAACATTGTGTTATCATTTTGAAGATACATGACGGAAAACAAGAATTTCTACCTCTCATGAAGAACATGGAAATATCTGGTAAAAATCTTCTCTATGTAAAAGACGTTCATTCAGAATTTCTTAGTCATGACAGCTATACAAACAACTGTGAATTCACACTGGTGAGAAACCCTAGTTTTGTAAAACATATTCGTTGTCTTTTGCATAATAAACACACTCCATGTTACATATGAATAAAGACTATGAGTAAAGACACTGAAGAAAAAACATATTCCGACAAAGAGTGTGCATCTTCCTTTTTACACAAGTCACAGATGGTGTGCCATATGCAGACACACATAGCAAGGAAAACATATACCTGCGAAACATGCGGATCATCCTTTTCACGAATGTCTCATTTGGTGCGACATGTGACAATACATACTGGAGTAAGACCATATACTTGTGACATATGCAGATCAACATTTGTAGCCAAGTCAGATTTAGTGCGCCACATGCGAACACACACTGGCGAGAAACCATATTGTTGTGATGTATGTGGATCAGCATTTGTAGCAAAGTGTGTATTGGTGCGTCATATGCGAATACACACTGGAGAGAAACCATATTCTTGTGTCACGTGTGGATCTGCATTTGTTGCAAAATCAGATTTAGTACGTCATATGCGAACACACACTGGAGAGAAACCATATTCATGTGAAGTATGTGGATCATCTTTTGTGCAAAAGTCAAATTTGGTGCTACATATACGAACACATACTGGAGAGAAACCATATTCTTGTGATATGTGTAGATCTGCATTTGCTGTGCAGTCAGCATTAGTGCGCCATATGCGAATACACACAGGAGAAAAACCATACTCTTGTGGCTCGTGTGGATCTGCATTTGCAACAAAATCAGATTTAGTGCGTCATATGCGAACACACACTGGAGAAAAACCATACTCTTGTGACACATGCAGATCTGCATTTGTAGCAAAGTGTGATTTAGTGCGTCATATGCAGACACACAGTGGAGAATAAATGTTAATGAAAACAAGAAAAAAATTAGTAGTTCTGAACAAGAATCTATTCTTTTAATGCAAAAATATATATAAAAATCACTTTAAGAAATTTAAAAAATAATGAATTATTTTTCAATTTGAAAATATATAATAAACATCTTGAAAAAAAAAATAAAAAACATCTTAAGAAATTTTTTAAAATTTCTTTTTATCTTAAAAAATTAGGTACACCAGTTGACAAGTGAAAAATGGAGTATAAAATGAAAGTTTATATAGAAAATCATGAAAATCATTTGCAGCTGGTGATACTAGCGATTATTTGAACTTATCAATTGATTATTTCCTTGTATGTTATTAAACAAAACTTGGAGATTATTTTTTTGTTATCCTCAAATGAATAAATTCTCTTTTTGTATTAAATCAATGACATTATTTAATAAAACTAATAAAGTAGACTACCTCCTTTGTCCAATTAGATGTATTGTAGATTTTGACATTTTTACTGTTTATAATGTTTTTTTTTATTTAATTCCTTTTCTCAGAACTTGTAAATCTTCTTCTATATTATTTGTTGGTTGGAACACATAGGTAGACACAGCAGCAGCAATATTATCTGTAAAGTCCAAATGGTCTAACAATTCATGGTTTATACTGGCATAGCATTTTCAGGCAACTGATGCAAAAGTAACTGAGAATAAATATACAGAGCTTTAATAGAACTCCAAGGTGGAACTTGCTTGATTAATAAAAAAATAAATATTTTTTCAACAAGAATATATATTATCTAAATTTCGAATGAATTTAATACATACGTTTCTAATGAATTTGTTAAATTCTTGTTCAACAAAAAAATTTTAAAATGAAAATTTTGTCTTATGTTTTATTCATTTATTTTTTTTATATATCTTAAAAGTACTTGATATGATGACGCAGTTTTCTGTCCTTTAATAGTTTCTTCAATATTTTTAAGGGTTGGTCTTTGAGCCTGAAATGAAACAAAATGCTTATGATTTGTAAATGACATGAGATATGAAAAAAAAACACAAGCAAAAATTATGAAATTAGCAGACTTCACTGGATTTCTGTCATGAACAACTTTTTGATCTTTTCCATTGTTTTAATTGACAGTTCTTTTATTTCCTTTCAATTAGGTATTCCCAACTGCAGGAACTGTCTTTTAACTATAGACCAATTTGTATGCCTTGGCTTCTGGTATTTGTTTTTGGAAAGCTAACTATGAGATCATTTTATGTTTTACATCAAATTGGATTATTTCATATTTTTCTCTGTATGCTTAAAAAAATGATACTATTAATTCAAATAATGCAATTCTAGCTTGTTTAAAGTATATTTTATGAAGCCAGAATGTTCAGCTATTAAATAAAAAATGTTTTGTGTTTTTCTCTTATTGGGGTTCAAAATAAGCCAACAGTATCTTAAAAAATGTTTTGTGCATTATTCTGGTTTAATTACTCTTAAGTAAAAAACAAGAAGAATGCCCTTTATGTTTGGGTAGACAATTTTTTGTGTCTTATATCAATACGGAATTTTTTTATGTTATAAATAAAACTCATGCAAAAGTAAAAATGATAATTATTCAGACTTATATTTCTAATCAAGAACATTTGAAGAACAGTAGTATATAAATCTATGATAAAAGGTAAAATACAAGATACAGCAAAACTATCATAATTTCAGAATTTTAGATACCAAATAAGCTTTGTATCTTCTTGAATACTAAATTTATTAGAATTTAACAGTCTCTTAGTCAGAGTGTGTCATCACATCTAAGTATAGAATTAATCTATCTCAGAGAAAAAACCCAAGTCTGTCATTAATTCTTAAAATAACTTTTTCTCTATTCTGGCTGGTCTGGAACTAGCTATCCTCCATCCTTCCCAGTAGCAGCACAGAATTCAAAGAGAACAGACCAAATATAGTTTTATGCAACTCCAGCTGCTGATCCAGTTTCCAAATTTCATGAACAACAATAAAGTTTACTATTCAAAGGAATTCAGGACATACAAGCAATTAAAAAAGAAAAAGGTATATTAAAAACAGTCACATACAAATACAAAAGTTAATACATACACTAACATTGGTTATACTGTTCTACTCAACCTCCTGTTATTTGTTTGGCTTGTTTTATTTATAATTAATTTCAGCTTTAACTTTTTATTAGCTATTACCCAGAAGACTCCTCTGCTGCAATATTAAGGTACATTTTTGTTACATTAACTTTTTACACACTCTACCTTTGTAACAAATGTATTGATTCAATTTATAACTAAAATTATAGTAAGAGATACACTGGTGTTTATTGACAATTGAACTGATTTAAAATTGGAAAACATGCAAGTCTCAGTTTTTTGTTTATTAGTTGTTTTTTTCATTGATAGATATCAGTTGCAGTGAATCATATTTAACTTAAAATATGTTTATTGTTTTTGAGACCAGTTCCAAGGGAAGTTGTAATATTGACAATAAATTGAATGGGATTTTTTTCTCTAACCATGTGTCAGACTTTTCTTTTTTTTATATGAATAACCTCATTTTGTCATCTCTTCATCTCTGCCAACTTTCTTCATGACTAATACAACACAATGTTTCTGGCAACAAGACACCTTTTATGAAAGATATCATTCAATCAAAATATTTTCTATCTACGTTATTAACTGGGAAATGGTAAAAAGAATTCTTCTGGGAAAATGAGATGTATTCTTATACTAATTATGCATATATATATCTAAGACTCAATGGTACTTGGGGGTGTCCTCATGGTGTAATGGTTAAAGTGATGGACTGCGGAATCGTAGCAAGCGAGTTCGTACTCAAGTCGCACTATTACGTTCACTTTCTGGCAAATACCCTTGGGAAAGGTATGAACCCTCTTATCCTCCCAGCTGTGGGTTAAATAGTACCACTACTGTTCTTCTAGGAGAATTAAATAACCTACAAAGGTTGATATGCCATTAAACAAAGAAACCAATCAATGTTACTTGATGCCTCTTTGCTTAACACTCAGCATTATAAGGTGAGGTTGAAGGGTAAGTGGAGCTATCCAGAGAAAGAAGTAGCACCCTCCCTTATACCTCAGTGTAGTAGCTATTGAAAAGGAAGCCTTCTGGTTGCCCTCGACTACAGTCAGCCAACTTACTTATATATAGAATGATTTTCAAAAGTGATTTTAATAATCAATCTTTATTTTATATTTGTACTAAAATACTGAAATATGAATTGACTTTTAATTATATTCAATCAGTATCTGCAACATGACAATTGTGATTTTAAAGCTTTTTAAAAAGTGATTTTAATCATCAATTTTCATTCGACTTATGGACTAAATTACTGAAATATTTACTCCTAATTCTTTACATTAGGACTTAAAAATTTCTCGCAAAGAAGACCATGATCATCAGACAGTAACTGAAAAGGTAATTCGGTTGTTTTTCTGAAATATTACTAATATGAAAAACAATGGTTTCCAAGGTATTCAGAAGAGTCGGATACATTCTGGACTGACCTTGTATGTAGCCAATAGCAAATGTGGATCCACCTGTAAGAAAATAACTATTATAAAATATGATATCCTACATAGGTGCAGTGGATAAGGTGTTTGGTTGGAAAGTGCGTCTGAGTGAAATCATCTGGAGGTTGCAGGTTCAATCCCTGCAACAGTTAAAAATAACAAGTATCACATACAATAACTTAACACTTGTACCCAGTCTTAGTTAACAGAATTAGAACATTCTACTCTGGAGGTTCAAATAAAGGGCAGTTTGAAATTCTGTGTAGGCTCCTGAGTTGGACTTTAAACACCTGAAGAAGGCTGAAGGGTATATCAGTTTAAATGTGAGCATAATATTAAAGATGAGGTCAATAGTCCAAATATTCAAACAATTATCAATATTCATCTCAGAAATTCTAACAAATAATTGAAGTTTTGATATACCTAATGCTGTATCAGCAAAGTAACTATTTAACAATATAATTAGTTCAAGTCCAGACATTCGGTTCTAACCATTTTTCTCAAAAAAAATTATATCCCTTGAAGTAAAAGTAGGATCAAGTTTGTTTCTCCAATTAATCTAGTCTGTAAACTATGGTATCCTGACTTAAACCCGCTTATAGCAAGACTAATATAATCATGTGATCAAAATATATATAGTAAGTTGTCCAACCATAGTCGAATACAACCTAAAGGCTCCCTTTCCAATAGCTACAACTCCAAGGTGTAGAGGAAGGCACAACTCCTTTCCCTGGATTGAACCATGTACCCTTGATCTGTACTTTATAATGCTAAGTGTTAAGCAAGGAAGCATCAAGTACCAGTTTTTGTGTTTTTGGCATGACTCAACCTAGGCTTGAACCCCGATCTCCCTGACCTTTGGCAAACACTCTAATCATTATGCCAATGGACCAGTACATATAAATAATAGAATTTAAAGTTTTTAATTTATATGAGGCAATGACACACTGGATATACCTAATATATGCCAGTATGTATTTACCAAACCACTCCACTGTAGGCAAAATATGACACAAGGTTTTTAAGCAGATTAAAGCGAGTTTGCCTTAAGAGTTTTCCTTCTCTTAGACTGGTTGCCTAACTAAGGCTAAAGACTCCAGTCTGACCTGATATTTACCTATAACTGGGAGTAAAACAAATGGATTAATGCCTTTCTCAAGAGCATTAACACAAAGTAAAACACAAACAGCTTCATCCAGGATTTGAACCTAGGTTGCCAACTCCATTTTCTATGACAATAACCCTTACACTAAGCCATCCTCCTAATATATGCAGGTAACTGTTAACCTGGATAAGAATCTCCTTATCTCTCCTAGCAATAGGTTAAATATAACTGCTATTGTTTCTCAATATGAGACAATGGAACACTGATTGGATGATGTCAAATAATCACGAGCCTACTCCATGGTGCCACAAGGGAAATGGTTACACCAATGTGCATGAACTGATTACAAAATGACAGCTGAACCAGCAACACAGAGCAGATAGGATGTGAATCATCTGCCGGTGTCAGAATTGAGTGGAAATTCAGATAACGATTCACAAGTTCTCAGATATTAATTCCTGACAATTCCTTTCTTCACTTCATTGTTATAATTAAACTTTTTGTTAAATCTGACTTAACTTGTTCATATTGAACCGTGCTCTTGTCTGTATTTTGCCAAACATATGTATGTATATAGCAAATCTGGGGTAGAAGGTTTTCTACATTAACAGCAATTTCTTTCAAGAAACTCCTTTTCTCTCTTTTTTTCTCTTTTCATCAAATGTGTTATGAGATATTGGAGACTGGATGTAGAGTCTAAGGGAAGTAATAGTAACCTGTCTTTATCCTCACTTGTAACACTATTTTATCTTTAATTCGTTCAAGTCTTCATGTGAGTCGTTAGACTTTTGGAGTGAATGAATTCAGGAAAACAGTGTATTTTTCTCAAGTACTTTAATAAACTTCATTTTCGGAATACATTTTTTAAAATTTAGATTAGAAAATAACACAAATGCTTTATTTTTAATGGATACAGTGTAACACTATAAACCTTTCCATCTTTAAATGCACATACTTATATATGAAAATGCTTTATTAGAATTTGGGTAGCCATCTTGTTTTTTGTTGAGTGATACAAGATACTCCTTCTAAATAACAAGGCTGCATTAATTCTTGATTGTTATTTTGCCCTTGTTTATATATGCCTTAGTTGACTCTGATTGGCTTATCTACTGCCTCTACTTTAGTCATCTCTGATTGGCTAATCTACTGCTTCTACTGATGGGAAAGTCTATGAATATTTGCTGACAACTTGTAGATAGCCAACACACAGGTTCCCTGCCAAAACAATTCAACATGCTTATTCGTGTAGGTAGAAACATATCAGTGTGAGTTTGTTTGGTTGAATATTTAATGCTGTTGTAATAAGCTAACTTAGTATGAGTCGTCTCCCTTGAACCAGAGATCAACCTCGTCCTGGTCCCAGAGGTACACATGTGTAAACCCTATATGAAAGAGCAGGAGAACACAAGACCCTATAGCAAGTAAGCTAAGTTGTAACTTTCTTAATAGATTTATGTTAATGTCTGAGTCCAAAGTTATTATTGAAGTAACACCTAACACCACCATGCAAGTGAATAACCTAACAAATTCCAAATCCTGTTTTATCATATATATAATATATATGATTAGTAAACACATTTTGTAGATGCACAGTTAAATGATCAAACAGTTCTATTTGCAACAATTCAATTTAGCATGTGTCAAAGTTAAAGGGTTTCAAGTAATGCTATGTATAACTATCAATTCAATTAAACATCAGTCATTTGTTTACACATAGTTCTATTTCCAGCAATTCAATTTAACATGAGTCAACAAAGTTAAATGGTTCCAAGTAAAGCTACGAATAAATATCTATTCAATTAAACATCAGTCATTTGTTTACACTAAGTTAAATGATCAAACAGTTCTATTTGATATTTTAATCAATAATAAAAACAAAAAAAATCGGTGATATATTTCTTGCAACCATATGCTGATATAACTATAGCAATACTTGGGATGATCCATGTAACTGTGTGCAAATAAAACTATGTTAGCAATATTTGAAACCATTTAAGACAGTGCAAACAAAGGATTAATACTAAATAGAACTATTCATGTTAGAATATTTCAAAGAATTTAATTGTTCTCAAACAATAGTTATATTTGTGAGCCAAAAAAAAGCAAAAAACTTTGACTCATTTGAAAATAAGACTATCCACAAACTATTGACTTACAAATCATATATACAACCATTTAACTGTATGCAAACAAATGAGCTCTGGTTCATCTACAAACTATGCACTTACAAATCATATGTAATATGTATAGAAAGGATTGAATAACTCACAAAGGTTGTTATGCCATAGGACACAACCAACCAATCATATATGATATATATCTTGTGAGGATTTGGCATTAAGTAACCTACGCAAGTTTATATGTAATAAATCACAACCAAACAATCATATATAATGTGTGTCTGTATGTGTGTAGGGAGGATTGGCATTAAATAACCTGCAATGGTTGATGTGCCATAAAATCCAACTAACCAATCATGTATGTGTGTATGGAGCGGATTGGGCATTAAATAACTTACAATTGTGTATGTGCCATAGAACATAACCGAACAACCATTTATAATATATATATATTATATATATATGTCTAGAGAGGATTTGTTATTAAATAACTTAAAATTGTTGATGTACCATAAAACACACCTGAACAACCATATATATATATATATATATATATATAGAGAGAGAGAGAGAGAGAGAATTTTGCATTAAATAATCTTCCATTCTTGATGTGCCATAAAACCCAACCAACTAACAAGATATATATATATATATATAGAGAGAGAGAGAGAGGATTTGGCATTAAATAACCTTCAATGGTTGATGTGCCATAAAATCCAGCCAACCAACAATATATATATATATATATATGTATATATATATAAAGCAAGAGAGGATTTTAAAAAAATTTTTAAATAACCTACAATGGTTGATGTGCCATAAAACCCATCTGACCAACCATATATGTATGTATGTATAGCAGAAAGAACTAGTTTTCAGTTGAGCATCGATCCACCATTAAATCACATGGTGATTTATAATTTCAAATTATTATTTAGTGTGGGAATTTCTTTGGCTATTGGAGTTCAAATTTATATATTTCATCCAATGAGAATGACTGATGCCATTCTGCTCGGGCACCCCTCCCCGGGCAACATAAAAGACAGTGCTAACCATTCTCGCTCTCTCTTCTTGCTTCCCCACTGGCCAGTAGCAGGACAAAGCCAGCCAACATGACAGCGCACACATTCTCTCTCTTCGCTTCCTAGCAGCAGGAAGAACCAGCCAACATCAGAGACCACATTCACTCTTCTACACTGACACTTCTTCACTGACTCTCTCTCTCACATATTTCGAGCCGTCCGCTAACCATCATGAGGAGACCTCATCCAATCTATGGACTGTTGTTGTCTGGGAAATCTTTCTTTCATCATTCATCTTTCCTTCTAAACCAACGGATCCTCGGAGAAACAAATTGGATATTTTCAACTCCTGTTTTAACTTCAGCATTTTAATTCCTGTCCTGACGACGGTATTTCAACTCCTACTTTGACATTCAACGTCTTAGTACTGGCTCAGCTATTTACAACTATTTTCTTCTTCCTGGAACTTACAGTACAAGAGTTATCTTTATGGCTGTCATTAAACTTCTTGAAACTCCTCAATATTCTCATGCTCCTTCCTGTACTTCTTTTCTTATTGATGTAACAAGAGGCAGACTACAATTTGCCATTTTGTTAAATATGTATGGAGAGGACTGGGCATTAAATAACTTACAATTGTGGATGTGTCATAGAACATAACCGAACAACCATCTATATATATATATATATATATATCTAGAGAGGATTTGGTGTTAAATAACTTAAAATTGTCAATGTACCATAAAACACAACTGAACAACCATATATATCTAGCACTTGATAGGGTCCTACTTATAGGTCAAATAGAACTGTTTGACATTCAAACTGTATACATATATATGTGTATAGAAAGGATTTGGCATTAAATAACATACAATTCTTGATGTGCCATAAAACCCAACCGACCAACAATATATATGTATATATATATATATATAGAAAGAGAGAGAGAGAGAGCGAAAGGATTTGGAATTAAATAACCTTCAATGGTTGATGTACCATAAAACCCAACCAACCATATATGAGATATATATACATACAAAGAGAGAAAGGATTTGGCTTTAATTAACCTACAATGGTTGATGTGGCATAAAACCAAACCAAACTAAACCAAGAAACACAACAATCAGGCAAGGTCAGATAGGCCTAAACTTATGGATTCTGAGGCTGTGCTCCAAGCCAAAGAGGCAAATCTGAACAGTATCAAGTAACTTTGGCATCTTACTGTCCAATGTGGTTGGTCATCTTCACAACTCTGGCAAAAGTATCCAGAACTGCTTAATTGTAACCCACATTCAATCATCATCATCATGTCCTGCAGCCAGCGCGGATCTTCCTGACCTTCTCCCGCCACCCTACTCTATCATCCATCGCTCCCAGTAGGTCTTCAAGGCTGCATCCTGCATAAGCACAGAGCTGTTATATATTGGTTCAAGGAGGTGCCCGTGGTGTAATGGTTATCATCGTAGGAAATGGACACGACGATACAAGTTCAAATCCTGGATGAGGCTGATTGCATTTCACATAGCACTAATACCCTTGGGGAAAGGTACGAATCCAATTATTCTCCCTCCAGCTATGGGTAAATAGTAGGGCAGACTGGGTTCTTCAGCCTTAGTGAGGCAACTAGTCTAGGAGAAGGAAAACTCTGAATTCAAACCTGTTAAACTCCGCTTAAAAATTGACCTTGTGTCATATCCTGCCCGAGCGGAGGCGTTGGTAGATATGTATATCGGTTCTAGCTGGTCATCATGCCTTTGCTTGTCTATGTGAAGGGGTCCACTGGAGTATGTCACATATGAGTTCATGGCTATTTCTCCAGCAGTGTCCCGTATATCTGGTTCGTCTAAATTGTATAGTTTGTTGGGTGTTGCCTCCAGGACTTGTTCAGTATTGCTCACAGTATTATTGTGTAGTTGCCGTCAAGCTTTTTCTCCATACGTTTAGTTAGCGTCCATGTAGTGTATCCATACAGCAGTATCGATACGACCACTGCATGGGAAAAACTGCGTTTTGTTTTATCGGTCAGGTCTGACTTCTCTATAACCGATAGCCTATTGATAGCTGTTCATGCCTTTGCTAGTTGCGTGTTGATGTCTGTCTCGGTTGATGAGACACTGCTTCTAAGGAAGGTGAATAAAAAATTTATCAAAATATTGCAAAACTTTTGACTTACCCTCGTAGTATGAAATGGTAGCTAAATAAGCTTTAAAATTTGTTTCAGTTAAACACAGAATATGTAACCAAATATCTCATATAGTCAGCTCTTCATTCAAGCATTCTCTTACATAGTTTATCCATCTTAAATTTATTGTCAGGTCTTTATTCAAGCTTTCTCTTACATGTTTAGGAACAAGGGGCATATTGTGGTCTGCGTTGTTACATTAAGAAGAAAGGAAATACAGGAATGAGGACGAGAATATTGATGAGTTTCAAGAAGTTTAATGACTGTCAGAAAGATAGCCCTCGTGCTGTGAGTTCGTACATGGAAGAAACAGTTGCAAATGATAGAGCCGGAATTAAACATCTAACCTTGAAGTTTCGAGGATCAGTGGGTCTAGGAGGAATGAATAAATGATGAAAGAATGAACTCCTACAGAAAAACTGGCCCAAAAGTTGAATGTGCTCATCTCATGTTGTGATGGTCTGTTACTGCTGCTGGAACCGTCAAGAAGAGTCAGTGAAGAAGAGAGTGAAAGCGCGTTTACACCGCGTTTTATATTGTCTGGGGAGGTCATTGGGCAGAATGGCGTAAGTCACTCTCATTGGACGAAATATATAAATTGAAACCCCAACGCCAAAATGATTCCCGCAATAAATAATTTGAAATTCTTTCTTTCTGCTACAAGGGCTCCGCCACCAGGATGAATGTGGGAAACACATGATGTTCAACAATAACATCAGTTGTACAGAAAGAAAGAAAAGAACATATGCGTCTCACAGCACACGGTGTAAAATACAAACAATAACAGAATATATATATATATATATATATATATAAACAAGTTGAATCAAATAAAATGAGTCATTTTTTTTCTCGGCCAGTGTAACGTCCTTCCTGAGTTTTGTATAATGTGGTGATGAATCAGGTGTGGATGGAGACGAAGATAGGTGTGTGTAAGGGCTTAAAATTGGGTGTGTCAGCAATGTCTAAATAAGTGATGTCACACTCAAAATGAGCCTACAAGAGTGAAACATTGTCAAGGTAAAGCAGCATTAATACCGTAGAGGAGGTAGCTAGATGATCGACATGCCAGTTTTTGAAGTACATTACATTTACCAGGGGTGTGTCGATGTGGTTGCTGGAATCGTCAAGAAGAGTTAGTCAAAAAGAGAGTGAAAGCGCATTTACATCGCCTTTTATATTGTCCGGGGAGGTCATCCCGGCAGAATGGCATAATTCATTCTCATTGAACGAAATATATAAATTGAAACCTCAACGGCAAAATGATTCCCGCAGTAAATAATAATTTGAAATTCTTTCTTTCTGCTACACGTAGTTAATACATCTTAAATTTATTGTCAGCTCTTCATTCAAGCACTCTCTTACATAGTTCATACATCTTAAATTTCTTTCGCCCAGTCGGCTCGGGCTGTAGAATACACTGACTGCATCTCTACGGAGGGTTACCCCCTCCCTAACGAGTGTCCTGTATATGACAATCGGGTGGTGAGGAGTATCCTCTTATTGCCATCGCTCCTAGGTTCACTCTTACCTAGAGTGTAGCAGCTGACAGTGTCCCAGCTATGAGTCAAATAGAACTGTTTGACATTTAAACTGCATGCAAACAAATGACTTATGCTAAATTGAATTGTTAGGGAAAGAACTACGACTCGAGTCGGACAAACCAAACTCGAACGTCGTCAGCAAAAGCAGGTAATGTACTCGCCATTTTTTTTATATGAAGCGACAACAGAGAAAAAAATCAAATATCATAAAATGGAAAAAACATTGTCAAAAAATACGTCCCAGAGAGAAATAAACAAAAGGGAAAATATACGGTTTAACAGCCAAAAATGAATAAATAAATAAAATAAAAAGTAATAAATATATTCTTAACGGCCAGGAAGGAGTTAAGAGTAGATGTGTTGTTTTTTTTTTTTTTCGTGTATAGTGAGTGAAGTGAATACTTTTGTACTTACAGAGTTTTGGCCATGAGAAAAAAACAACAAAAAAAGTTCCTTAGAGGACAGATGGAATCAGTGCGCTCCGCCCGCTGATTGGTCAGTGTGTGGCCGAATTGCTTGGCGGGGGCATTGATTCGCGAGAGAAAATAAATCTTTTATTTTATTGTGACTGCTACACCTTTATGGGTTATTTATTCCTCAAGCCACACCTGTAGAAGAAAAGCAGTAATGCTATTTAACCCATAGCTGTGGGGAATAAGAGGGTTCATGGCTTTCTCAAGGGCATTAGACAAAAGTGAATGTTATAGTATCATTGGAGTTCGAACTGGCTTACCTAGAGGCCGTAGTCAAGTACTTTAACTATTTCGCCACGCCCCCATTGAAGTGTTAACTTATGTCCAATATTCGATTTTATTTCGGGGGACTTCATTGTAACCGTTCACCAGACCAGAAATAGGGGCCTCCCATGAGAATCGAACTCACTGACAGTAGTCCAGCTGGCTAACCATTACACCACGTAAAGCTTTAATAATTTTGCTGGTTTTTTTTTATATTGTTTTGTTACTTTTAAGTCTATTGACTTCTCGCAAAAGGAAATTTTTGCAGCAGGCTCAAATCATTATAAAAATAAATTTTCTTAAACTGAAAAGGTTTAAGTTGTTTGCTTTATTTTTTATTTTTTAAATATATATTTGTTACGAAGGTATTTTGCTTTAATCCTCGCCATGATCTATTTTTCATGCTTGACTGAGTAGTAATCTCCCTTAAGCTAATTTTATGATTTACGCCTTCATAAATCCTCACAAAGTCTATGAATTTGAACAGTTTGATGAATGTGTTTGGGTGTTAAGTCGTAATAATCCCCGTATCTCACGTATTAAAATCATTCTACTTGGAAATATCTTTTCCAAATTTTCCTTCCTTAAGAAAAAATCTTCAGCTCCCCGTCGTATTTTTTGATAAAAAAAAGAAAAGATTGACGTATCTTTACACAAGGAACCTAACATTGTATATCACCGTTTAAATGATTTGACGTTTATATGCTTTTTCGATGGAAGGTTTTCTTTCTACCAACATTGAGTTGAATGGGTACAGAAACTGTTTTTGAATTGAGTGAAAAAATTAATATGTCAACTAAATTTAGCTATATTTAAAGTCGTTACTTTAATTTATGTGTTTTATTTATGTGTTTAAAGATGTTTATTATGGTCTTTGAAAAGGTAAGTATTACTGGATTTGGCGATCAGTTGCTAGCTGCAGAAAGGCTTTACCTTATATATATATATATATGTAATGATAAACTTTTTATGACTAATTTTTCATCTTAGAAATAAGGGGTCATTTATTACAAAAAATTGTTATTGCCGAAGCTTACTTTGTTTCACGGTCTTACCTTACGGTAGCTTCCATCCTAAGTGTCCTCACAGTCTATCTCTAAACAAAGGCTATAAGTTAAGATAATAAAGTTTTTACTTAACATTATTTTTTTACAAGACCTGTACAAATAATATGTATAGATATTATTTAAAGGGAAGTAAATAAGGAAATTAAATCTGACAGTATGAAGATAAGTAGAAAAACCAAAATAAGCAAAATTTGATGAATTTAATTGGCTTAGTGGGTAGAGTGTTCGCCAATGGCCCGAAAGACTGGGGTCCAATCTCAGGTCGAGTCATATTAAAGACTCAAAAAGTGGTACTTGATACCACCTTTCTTAACACTCAGCATTATAAGGTATGGATCAAGGTTAAAGTGGAGCAATCCAGGAAAAGGAGTAGCGCCCTCCCCTACAACTTGGTGTAGTAGCTATTGAAAAGGATGCCTTCGGGTAGCCCTCGACTACATTCGCCAACTTATTTACTTACTATGAAAGTTGATGTTGAATGTTTCTGTTACGATAACTATCTTCAGGACTTTAAATTCATGAAAACTGTTGTTAAAATAGTGATGGAAGTTTGATAATATTGCTGGAGAAAAGAAAGTGGGTATATATATTATGTAACATATACACACTTTCTTTTCTCCTGCTATATCATCAAACAGCCATCGCTCTTTTAACAACACTTCATGCATCTAAAGTCCTTTTAAAGATTTTCATAATAAATTCATCAAATTTTGGTTTCGGTTTCAGTTTCTTTGTTTAATGGCATATCAACCTTTGCAGGTTATTTAATGCCAAAGCTATCCTTCTAGAAGAACAGTAGTGGTACTATTTTATCCATAGCTAGGAGGATAAGGGGGTTCATACCTTTCCTAAGGGTATTTGTCCAAAAGTGACTGTAATAGTCAAATTTTGGATTATTTAGTTTTTGCCTTAGACTGTGACCACTCTCTTATATCACCATTCCACGATATATATATATATATATATATATATATATATATATATATATATATACAGATGTTATATTCAAGCAGAATAAACTTTTTAATTCATTAGGTAAAATTAACAGAAAATCAAATTAGATGGATGCATGTCGACAATATAGAGATAATTTCTTTTTTTTTTCTTTTTTGACTGGTATGTTATTGTATCATCTTCAGTAATGGAAAGCAGAGGCTAGTTGTGTCACTATTACCATTATAAAGTATTCATGAAACTTTGCTTAGCATTAAAAGAATTTTAACTCATACAAGAGGATCAAGAGAAAATGAACACAATCTCGTATATTTCATGCATTTTTTTTTTAAGCGGTAACACCTGATAGGGTCCTATCTGTGGGTCAAATAGAACTGTTTGACATTTAAAGTAAGTGCAAACAAATAACCTATGCTAAATTGAATTGTTAGAAATATAAATGTCTAATCATATAACTGTGTGTAAACAAATGATGGATGTTAAATTGAATTGTTAGAAATAGAACTGTTTGATTATTTAACTATGTATCTACAAAATGTTTACAAATTTGCTTGGTATATTTGTAAAAACAGGAATTGACATTAAAAAACCAACAACAGTTGATATGCCATAGAACCAAACTACACTATCGCAATATATGATAAAAACACTTTTTTTTTCTAAAAATAAGGTTTGGTTGGGTTTCATGGTATATCAACTATTGAAGGTTATTCAATGCCAAATCCTCTTTATACATATTATTTATGCTTTGTAAACATATACTTTGTAGATAACATTTGTTTGAGCTAATTTGTTTGCACACAGTTAAATGGTTGCAAGTATTCAAAGAGTTCTATTTAGTATCAATCATTTGTTTGGTTTGGTTTGGTTTCTTTGTTTAATGGCATATCAACCTTTGTAGGTTATTTAATGCCAAAGCTATTCTCCTAGAAGAACAGTACTGGTACTTTAACCCATAGCTGGGAGAATAAGGGGGTTCATACCTTTCCCAAGGGTATTTGTCTGAAAGTGAACGTAATAGCGCGACTGAAGTACGAACTCACTTACTACGATTCTGCAGTCCATCGCTTTAACCATTACACCATGAGGACATCCCCAAACATTTGTTCCCACTCACTTAAATGGTTTCAAATATTGCTATGTAACACTAACAATTCAATTTAGGCACAGTTAAAGAATTTCAAGTATTGCTAATCAACACTAATAATTCTATTTAACATTATTCATTCATTAGCACACAATTATATTGTTTCAAGTATTTCTATGTATCACTAACAATTCAGTTAAACATTTGTCATTTGTTTATATAGTTCAATGGTTAAAGAGTTCTGTTTCTAATAATTCAATTTAACACAGTAATTCCCAAAGTAGGGAACAGTAATATTTTAGTGGGGCTGGCTTAGAAACCAAATTAATGGCTTTTCTTCACGTGATTTGCCATAAAATTTTGAATATGTAAGAATTAAATATTATTGGAGGTATCAGAATTTCAGAAATACCAAAGTGGGGTATGGTCTAGAATTGGTTGGGAACCACTGATTTAACATAAGCCTTTTGTTTACACACAGTTTGAATTATCAAACTGTTCTATTGGACCCATAGAAAGGACTCTATCAGGTGCTAGTACTTTGGGTCCAAGTGGACCTGGGAGCAGTGGCAATGAAGAGGTACTCTGTATTCCCCAAAGCTCCAGGGCAGGAACCTTGTCATCAGATAGTCTGTCATATCCAGGACACTTGTGGGAGTCTTACCCCTCTACAGAGATGTAGTTGGTGTATTCTACAGCCCCAGATAACTTGGCTATAAAAATTAGGGGGTTGTTCATTACATGAGTATATATGGTAATTATTTCTCCAAAAAAGACGATACAATTTTTTTTTTCAAGTTTTTTAATTATCAAAAATTCACTTTATATCAATTCTAATTGATCATTTCTTTGTTTTATGCTTTTAACTTGAGCATGTTCTTATCATTAAGTCAACTATTTTTTTCTTTTTGTTTTTAAAGTTTTTGATTTTATTTACAAACGAACATATTGGCTAAGATTCAATTGATTGATTTTAATGAGGTGTATGGTTCTTTTATGTTCATTAATCATTTATATTCATGTTTTTGTGTTGTTGTTTAAGAGTTCTTTCACATGCAGTTGTATGGTTTCAAGTATTCCTATCTTATACTAATAAATTTAAAGTAATTATATTTATCTAATAATAATCATTTTGCACATAGTTATATGGTTTGAAGTAAGTAATCAGTAGTAAGGGATTATTGTTTCTGTAGTCCAGTCAGCTGAGACAGTAGAATACACCAACTGCATCTCTGCAGAGAGGTAAGATGCCCTAACAAGTGTCCTGGATATGATACTAAACCATCTTATGGTGAGGCTCTTATACTGGAACTTTGGAAAATGTGGAGTTCCCCTTCATTGCCATTACTTCCCGGTTCACTTTGGCCTGGAGTGGTAACACCTGATAGGGTCCTATCTATGGATCAAATAGAACGGTTTGACATTTAAACTGCATACAAACAAATGACTTATGTTAACCTGACTTGTTTGAAATAGAACTGTTTGATTATTTAACTGTGTGTAAATAAATGACTGATGTTTAATTGAATTGTTAATAGAACTCTTTGATCATTTAACTGTGTGTAAACAAATGACTGACGTTTAATTGAATTGTTAAGAATAGAACTCTTTGATCATTTAATTGTGTATAAACAAATGACTGATGTTTAATTGAATTGTTAAGAATAGAACTCTTTGATTATTTAATTGTGTAAACAAATGACTGATGTTTAATTGAATTGTTAAGAATAGAACTCTTTGATCATTTAATTGTGTGTAAACAAATGACTGATGTTTAATTGAATTGTTAAGAATAGAACTCTTTGATTATTTAATTGTGTGTAAACAAATGACTGATGTTTAATTGAATTGTTAATGTTAAATAGCAATACATGGAACCATTTAACTTTGACTTATGCTAAATTGTTAGAAATAGAACTATTTGATCATTTGACTGTGTGTAAGCAAATGTTTGATGTTTAATTGAATTGTTTATGAACTTTGAACTATTTAACTTTGTTGATTTATGTTTACAAATCACATATATCTAATATATATAAATAAACCGGATTTGGCATTAAATAACTTACATTGGTTGATATGCCATATAAACCAAACCTGAAACATGTTTGTGTCAATTAGTAAATAAAAATTTTAAAAAAATTTTCAGTGAATGGTTATTAAACTGTTTGTAGTGTTTTGTTGACTTGGTTTTGTTAGACAAGATGAAAAGACAAGAGATGCACATGTTTCCTATAGTGGCAGTTAACTTTAATTGACTAAGTACCTGAAATGAAAGAAGGTGTGTAACTGGTCTCTTGGGGACAGGAAACATAACATCACACTGATAAATCCAGAAAATAAAGTGTTACATAGAAATACTTGAATCCATTTAGCTGTATGCAAAAATAATTAATAGTAAACAGAATTATTAGTGTAAGATAAAAATTCTTGAACTGTGTGCAAACAAATTAGCTCTGGCTCCTTTAAAAATGTTATCTACAAATTATGCATTTATAAATCATATATTTTTCATATATATATATATATATATATATAGTAAGTAAGTAAGTTGGCGACTGTAGTCGAGGGCGACCAGAAGGCTCCCTTTTCAATAGCTACTACACCGAAGTCTAGGGGAGGGTGCTACTCCATTCCCTGGATTGCTCCACTTTACCCTTGATACGAACCTTATATTGCTGAGTATTAAGCAAGGAGGTATCTTTGGTATGACGCAACAAGGGATTGAACCCAGGTCTCCCGGACCATTGGCGAAATCTCTACCCATTAAGCCAATGAGCCGGTTTGTCTTTAAATATCTCACAAGGGTTGATACGCCATAAAACAAAATCTAGCCACAATATATGATATATATGTATAAACAGGAGTTGGCATTAGATAACCTACAAAGGTTGATATGTCATAAAACCCAACCAAACCAAATCTTATATATTTAATATATATGTATGAAGAAGATTTGACATTAAATAAGCTACAATAGCTGATATGCCATAAAACCCAACCAAACCAAATCTTATATATTTAATATATATGTATGAAGAAGATTTGGCATTAAATAAGCTACAATAGCTGATATGCCATAAAACCCAACCAAACCAAATCTTATATATTTAATATACATGTATGAAGAAGATTTGGCATTAAATAAGCTACAATAGCTGATATGCCATAAAACCCAACCAAACCAAATCTTATATATTTAATATACATGTATGAAGAAGATTTGACATTAAATAAGCTACAGTGGCTGATATGCCATAAAACCAATCAAGAAAATTAAGATGAATGACTTGTAATGAAAAATATTTTTCTTGAATTTTATTTTTATAGTCTGACTAGATGAAGACCTTCAGTATGCTATACAAACAAATATCTTATTTTTTTCTGGAAAGGTCTTCAGTTGTTCAGCTGTGCTGAGTTTTCATACACAAAGAAATATTTAAAAAATTTCCAATGACCATGAATTGTACTAACATCCAAAGAGATATAGAAGATATCATTATAAAGGAAATAAAATGTTTTTGTATTCAAGCAATATTTATGTATTAAATGCAAGGTAAAGTTGCCCAGTCAGTTGGGGCTGCAGAATACACCGACTACTTTTTTGCAGAGGGGTCGGACCCTCCTTCTCCAGCAAGTGGTCTGGATATGACACTAAACAATCTGATGATAAGGTTACAGTAATGCTAGAGCTATGGGGAATGTGGAGTACCCCTTTATTGCCATTGCTCCCAGGTCCAGTCTGGCCTGGAGTGGTAGCACCTGATAAGGTCCTATCTATAGGTCAAATAGAACTAAACTGGAACTGTTTTTGACATTGAAACTGTACTTATGCTAAACTGAATTGTTTGAAATAGAACTGTTTTGACATTTAACTAAGTATGGACAAAAACTATACTTATACTAAACTGAATTGTTTGAATTAGAAATGTTTGACTAAACTGAATCGCTTGAAATAGAAATGTTTTTGGCAACTAAACTGTGTACTTATGATAAATTGAATTGTTTGAAATAGAACTGTTTTTTTGTATAATAATTAATTTGGCATTAAATAACTTACAAAGGTTGATATGTCATAAAACCAAACAAACAAGGTCAAGTATACATGATATTGTGTCATATTAACTTTAGTAAATATCATATCAGATTTAATAAAATGCGAACTGAATTAAAACCACTATCTTTACATGCATAAATACTTTTATTATTTTTTTAATACTAAAGTTTTTTCCTTTTTTATTCCTTTTACAGGTGCCCTGTTCTAAAAGTAAAAATTCATGCCTAATTTTCATGGAAATAATTTTTGAAAATATTGTGATAATTCAGTACATAACTTGGAGAATTAATGGAGGAAGCTTAATTCAGGACACAGGTCCGTACCCCTTCGGAGCAAAAATCAAGACTATCTAATAAGAGAATAATTGGTTTATGTAGTAATGAAGTCAGCTCTATTTGGCCAATCACTATTAACACCACAGTTATTCAAACGAGATTTAGCTTCCAGTGCTCTGTTTCTTTGACCAACTCCAAACTATCAATAAGGAGGCAATTCACTATCAACAGATAAATATATATGACATGATAAATTTCAAAGAATGAAAATGTCTTCAGAGGATAAAATATGGCTAAACTTACCAAAAACAAATGTTATCCATGTGGAGTTTATGGATGCTCATTTGTCATGAGTTCAACATCAAGAAGACACTTGAGAAAACACACTGGAGAGAAATCATATGCTTGTGATGTTTGTGGATCTGCATTTTTTAAAAATTCACACTTGAAAAGACATGTAAAAATGCACAATAGACAGGAATCTTATTCCTGTAAAGTTTGTGGATGGACATTTTCAAGAAATTCACATTTAAAAATTCATATGCGAACACACACTGGGGAGAAACCACATTCTTGTCAAGTATGTGGATCTTCATTTTCACAGAAATCAAATTTGGTGCGACACATTCAAACTCACACTGGAGAGAGACCATTTTCTTGTGAAGTGTGTGGATCTTCCTTTTCTGAGAAGTCAGCCTTAGTAAAACATCTACAAACACACACAGGAGAAAAACCACATTCTTGTGAAGTGTGTGGATCTTCCTTTTCACGAAAATCACATTTGATGCTACATATTCGAACACACACAGGAGAAAAACCTTTTTCTTGTGAAGTCTGTGGATCTGCCTTTTCACGTAAGCCTGAATTGGAGAATCATATGCGAACACACACTGGTAAGAAACCATATTCTTGTGAACTGTGTGGATCTTCATTTTCACAGAAAACAAATTTGGTGCGACACATTCGAACACACACCGGAGACAAACCTTATTCTTGTAAAGTATGTGCATATTGCTGTTCACAAAAATCTAATTTGGAGAAACACATGCGAATACACACTGGTGAGAAACCATATTCTTGTGAAGTTTGTGGATCTTCCTTTTCACAGCAATCATATTTAGGAATACATATGCGAACACATACTGGAGAAAAACCATATTCTTGTCAATATTGTGAAACTTCATTTTCTGACAATTCAACATTTAAGAGACATGTGATGAAACACACGGGATCAAAGTTGTAGTTTTTTTATGTGTGGGGATATCCTCTTTGTTTGGAAATATGTGAACACTTACTGATAGAATATTTTACTGGGCCTATGAATATGATGCGGGTGTTAGTATTAGGGAGTAGATGGGAGATATGTCTTTAAACAATAGCAGCCATACTATTTTTTATAAAATCTTTAAAATAAAATGATGATATTGGTGAAACAAAATGGCATCTCATTAGCCTAGTGGGTAGAGTGTTCCCCAACGGCCTGGGAGACTGGGGTTCAATCCCAGGTTCAATCATACCAAAGACTTAAAAAATGGTACTTGATACCTCCTTGCTTAATACTCAGCATTATAAGGCAGGTATCAAGGGTAAAGTGGAGCAATCGAGGGAAAGCAGTAGTACCCTCCCCTGCGCCTCAATGTAGTAGCTATTGAAAAAGGAGCCTTTGGGTTGTCCTCGACTAGAGCCGCCAACTTTACTTATAGTAAGATTCATTTTGCATAGAATCTATGTTGCCATTTTTATTTATGTTCCACTGTGGGAGATTGTGGGTCATGCATTGCTGGCTGTATTATCATCTGATCACACATTGTGTTATCTGACTTAGCAGGTTCGAGTCAAAATGCATGAGTCTTAAATGTTTCCACAAAGGAAGAAAAAAATTAAAAACAAAAAGCTGAATAAATGTTGTTTAATAGAGAAGTAGGTGTTTATGACATTTCGCAATGTAGGCGGCTAGCAAAATTCCCTTAACTCAAACTAATGCTGGCGGCTAGGTTTTCAGGTCTCTGTATATTTTTATTTTCTCAGTCTATGTGTCTCTCTGTCTCTGGTCCCATTTACTTGTGCCTCTCTGTATCTCTTCATTCTATCTGTGTCCATTTTTTCAACCCAATTTAATATCTGTTCTGTGGTCTATTCCACTCTGTATGCCTTCTGTGTTTGTTACCTAACAGACTGACTCTACTTGTATATATCTTAGGGTGAACATTCCTATTTCTGGATTTTTGGCCACCCACAGACTGGACATAAAAATACTGCCAGACTCTATGTCTCCAGAACCCTAAAAGGGGTGATAATAAAAGTTTTAAAATCCCGGCTCCACTTTTATCTATCTTCACTTATACTCCCAGAACTGAATTAGTAATTCCCTACAAATATGTCTTGGCCCCTATATGGACACACATACACACGTCTATACATATACACAACCATAGAGCTAAATCTGTATACTACTATACCAGCATCAAATCCAAGAGGTAATTTTCCTTGTCAACCTGTATTTGAATCAGTATATGCAAATTTATCATGTTAAAAAATAAATCTTCAGATCAAATTAATTCCCGAGTGTAATTCTTCAAAAGACCTGAAAATAAGGTGTCAGGTCAGGCAGCAAATTGAAAGAGAGGAATCTACATTAGTACAAAATACTAATTGGTTATTTGGTTCATTTTTATTTTTACTATCCTTATTTGATAATAATTGTAGCATTAAGTAGCTCTTCTTGACACAAGTAATTTTCATGCTGTTATATGGTTTCAAGCAACTACATCTATTTAAAAATAATTTGTTAGCACACAATTATATGGTTTCATATATTCCAATCTAATATAAAAAAATTCAACACAGTTTTATGGTTTCAAGTATTTCGATCTAATATTAAAAATTTCAACACTATTGTATGGTTTCAAGTATTCCAATCTAATATCAAAAATTTCAACACTATTGTATGGTTTCAAGTATTCCAATCTAATATTAATAATTTCAAAACAGTTTTATGGTTTCAAGTATTTTAATCAAAATTAAAAATTTCAACACTATTGTATGTTTTCAAGTATTCCAATCTAATATTAAAAATTTCAACACACTTAAATGGTTTCAAGTATTCCAATCTAATATCAATAATTTCAAAACAGTTTTATGGTTTCAAATATTTCAATTAAAATAAAAAATTTCAACACTTTTATGGTTTTGAGTGTTTCAATCTAATACTAAAAATTTCAACACAATTGTATGGTTTCAAGTATTCCAATCTAATACTAAAAATTTCAACACAGTTATAGTCTGACTTTTTAGTTCTAGACATTTGGAGGTGTAGCCAATTAGGAAAGGTATGAATCTATCTATTCTCCCTCCAACCAAAGGTAAATAGTACTGTAGACTAGGTTCTTTAACTTTGGTATGGCAACCAATCTAGGAGAAGGAAAACTTTGAATTCAAGTCAGTTAAACTCTGCTTAAAAATTGGAGTTAAGTCTCAGCCTGCTTGTGTGGAGGATTTTGGTTAATATAAATGTAAATCATTTCTTTTAAGAAGACAACTGAAGCTGTAATTGTTTACTAAGGACTATTATTAGTTACTTGAAATCATATGACCGTGTGCAAACAAACAACTATTATTGAATGAAAATTATTGTTTGAAACCATATTGATATTAGCTAAGGATACTTAAAACAATACCACTGTATGCAAAGTACTTGTATTAAGAATACTTTGTATTATATAAGTGTATGCAAAAAAACCCTTTTTGACAGAGGAGAACCCTCAAGAGAAGAAATAAATCTCTTTTATAGCAGCACAAAATAATGCCATAAGAACCCTTAAATCTAAGCCTCTCACCAGGCAGCATTTGATACAAGGTTTTTTTTTATAATGGGGATTTTGAGGAGGGTGAGGTCAAACTCATGCTCAGTTCGATTATGCTGGTCATAGGATCACTAGATACGATGTGAGCTATGCTGGCTTTTGCTAAGTCTTCCAACATGAAGCTAGGTGATCTTGCTGTTTATAGAATCACCAGACCTGGAATCTAGTGTGATATCCTCCTATGCTTATCATTGATACTCTACCCAGCACCTACACCAGGACACCCCAGCCAAGGCTGGATACCCCTAGGAGCAAGTTTCTAATCCAGGTAAGTATGGTCCAATTATATTTAGGTGAGAATTGGTAATACACTGCAGTACAGGTAGTATGGAGACAGAGATGAAATGGTTAATCACATCATAAGCAAATGCAGCAAACAAACATAAAAAGAGTTCAAGAGTAGGCATGACTGGGTGGGAAAGGGGATCCACTAGGAAAAGTACAAGAGATTCAAATTTTACGATACTACCAAATGGTATATGTATAAACCAGAATCAGTTCTTGAAAATATGACCCATGAAATTGTCAGGGAATTTGATTTTGGTTTGGTTTGGTTTGGTTTCATGGCTTATCAAATATTGTACATTATCTAAAGCCAAATCCATTTTTATTCATATAAACAGTTCTATTTCAAACAATTCAGTTTAGCATAAATACAGTTTTTTGTTTATACACAGTTAAATATAGAAACAGTTCTATTTCAAACAATTCAGTTTTGTATAAGTACAGTTTTTTGTTTACACACAGTTAAATATAGAAACAGTTCTA
This sequence comes from Sepioteuthis lessoniana, assembly GCA_963585895.1. Classification (NCBI taxonomy): domain Eukaryota; kingdom Metazoa; phylum Mollusca; class Cephalopoda; order Myopsida; family Loliginidae; genus Sepioteuthis; species Sepioteuthis lessoniana. The sequence continues at coordinate 40,740,050 of OY757908.1, read as the reverse complement.
TTTCAAACAATTCAGTTTAGTATAAGTACAGTTTTTTGTTTACACACAGTTAAATATAGAAATAGTTCTATTTCAAACAATTCAGTTTAACATAAGTATGCAGTTAAAATATCAAAAACAGTTCTATTTCAAACAACCCAGTTTAGCAAAAGTACACTACCATTCCAGGCCAGAGTGGGCTGGGGAGCAATGGCAGTAAAGAGCCACTTCGCATTCCCCAAAGCTCCAGCATTACTGGAACCTCACAATCAGATTGTTTAGGTTGGTTGTTTGTTATGGCATATCAACCTTTGTAGGTTATTTAATGCCAAATCCATTTTTATACAGATAGTCAGTTCTATTTCAAACTATTCAGTTTATCATGAGTTCACAGTTTAATTCTCAAAAACATTTTTATTTCATGCAATTCAGTTTATTCAAACTGTACTAATTCAGCTAATTCAGTTTAGTATAAGTATAGATTTTTTTTACACAGTTAAATATCAAAACACTTCTATATTAAACAATTCAGAGACTCAGTGGAAGATAAGCAATCTAGGATAGCGTGACAAACGATAAACAAAGTGAGCAGAAGGAAGAGCACAGTCAAAGCTAAACTGAAAGCTACCAACCAACAAGAAATAATAAAACTGTGGAAACAGCATTTCGAGAATCTGCAAGAAAACCCACCGAAAGTTACACATGAACCAATCACGAGAATTATTAATAAGCAATTAGACATCTAAGTAGGACCATTTACTCTAGCAGAATTCGACTCAGTACTTGGAAAAATTAAAAATAGCAAAGCCGCAGGGCTTGATTAAATTCCTCCAGAAGTATGGAAGACCAGACAATTCGATGACATACTGCTCCGACACTGTAACGCAGTTTATAATCAAAATCCGATGGACAAATGGATGAAGGGATGCATCCCCCCTTTCCCTAAAAAGGGCACCCTCGGATCAGCCCAGAACTACCGAGGTATAACACTTACATCCATAGCAGCCGAGATATACAATGCCCAACTACGCAACCGCATAGAACCAAAAATTGACATTCTTAGGAAGAACCAAAATGGCTTCCGAAGAAATTGATCCACGACCTCACAAATATCGACTACCCGTAGAATCCTTGAATGCGTATGGGCAAAAAACCTACTGGCGACAATACTATTTGTCGACTTTACCAAGCCCTTTGATTCCATTCACAGAGGGAAGATGGAACAAATTCTACTAACATTCGGTATACTAAAAGAGACTGTCGCAGCCATAATAATTCTCTATCGAAACACCAAAGTGAAAGTACGTTCTCCGGATGGAGACAGATTACTTCGACATTGTAGCAGGAGTACTGCAAGGAGACACACTAGTCCCATGCCTCTTTATCATCTGTCTAGACTACGTACTGATTTCAAGACGCCTAGATTTCTGTCTAGACGTGTGCACAAATGAGCAACGTGTATAATGAATGGATGATGTCTATAAGATCCACACTTTTTTATTTTTAGTTAAATTAGCTAAGAAAACGTAAATCAGAATATTCTAGAAAAGAAGGATCCAAACCTCACTTCCTGAGAATATTTTTAAGCCAATCAGCAAACATATAATGATTAGAACATTCTCGAATAAGAAACGGATCAAAGGTTCTCATAGAACCAAAAAATAGACGCCTCAATAAATAAGTAATTTCTACGATTCTCTTTGGTTAGATCAGGTCACAGATTTTGTTTACTCATACGTCCGTAAATTTGAACTTTAGTTGAACCGAAATAAAATCTATCCACGTAAACTTAAAATATCTTATTTCGATCCACTCAAAGAGTATAAGAAACCAGAATTTTTTAGTTCAAAAAATGATGGAGGCGACTCACAGGCGGATATAGACAACACGAATACGACGCACGTGGAAGAAAAAGTCAGACGCATTCAGATACATTAAGACGCCGACTGTGGGCTTGAATGACCAATAGATTAAGTGATTTAGACATAACAGAACTCACGCATACCCGCACACACACAAATGTATGTAAATACGAATTGACCTCTCTCTTTTATTCTTGACAAAAAATATTCTTGTTTTGACACATCGCTATACATAGAAAAATCTATGAACATTACTACCTTTTTGTTTGTTATTTATCAAGTTGTGATAAAGTAAAATTGTTTGTTTTTTAACATTCTTGTTTTTGTAAATTTTCTTTCATCTACGGACCACGGACCGAGTCCTTCGGGACCCCACTCCGGGTAAGTAGTCTGTTCCCTTTTTCCCTAGTTAGCAGTATGCAGTGAGTCATCGTTCCCGTAATCTAGTTGTTAGTCTCCAAGGTCTTCCCCGCCCGTATTTTTTATTAACCCTTAACCATCGATCCAGCCCCATTTTCGTATCTATACTTTCCTGCACAAACGTCCCGTAACGCCCCCTACTCTACATTTATTTTCCTCTTTTTTCGCCACTAGGGAAGGTCCAGCTTGTTTTCAGTCTCCCCAGAGGCCGGAAAACAGCCTGCCTCCTTTTTGTAGATGGCGGGATGGAACGGAAACCAAACGGGTATTTATTTTGTTCAATTTTATTTTTTCTTTCGGGTTTTTCTCCTATTCCCATCACTTTTCATAAATTGTACACTGTAAATAAAACTCATTTCCTTTTTTCGTTTTTTTTTTTTTTTTTCAGTAGGACTTTTCTCAGAGTAAATGTGGTAATTTGGTGGTTATAGCGCGCTTGGTTAAGAATGAATGACCATTTGTTTTGTTGAATGAATCGGCGAATGTGGCCAGCAAGGGCCCCTAAGCTTTCATTCACTAGCACCTCTTCCCCCTCTCCTCAAAACTTGGGGCATTATGCCCCGACCCAATTGTAAATCTTACTCTTTTTGGAAATAAACACTAACATTCATTTTATTATTTGGCATTTAACATATGGAAATTATATTCGTATCTTATTTTAAAAAATCATATATTTTTTTATAGTTATCTTATCTTTAAATTGAATGATTTTGAATTACAATTTTAATACTTTCATTTGAATAGATCTATGTTCATACTAAAATGCAGTAATATCATCAACTTTTCTAACAGCAATTATAAAAAAAATTTTAAGGGATAAAAATTTCACTATAAAGGAATTTTGAGGGAATCAAATTTGTTAAAGTGAGTGACAATAAAGCCAAGTTTAGTATTTAACTGGGTAATGTTTTTAGAGGGCTTTAGTGTGCCATTTCAAATGGTAAGTTTAAACAGTAAGTTCCGCCGCTTTTTACTTCGGATACTGATTCGAAAAGATATCAGACAATAAAGTTTTAAAAGGGGATTTTATACAAAAGAAAAGAAAAGAGAAAGAGAAAGAAAAGATAAAGTGTTGCAAATTTTAGAGCAATTTGCGGGAATTTATCTAACAGAGGGCTCGGGAAACAAAGTTCTTTGAATTTGAGTATTTTTCGGTTTTTTTGTATTGTTTTATCCAAAAGTTTCAGAGTTCATTAAATTTCTAGTCTTCTTTAAGGTTCTTTTTTGCAGAATTCTCGGTTGAATTTTCTTTCAGTTGAATTTTCTGGGTAGAACTTCCGTAGTCGACTTTCATTTATTTTTCTTTTATTTCTTGGGGAGCTCCATTCATGAAGTGAGTGACGAAACCCATCTGCTGGCTTAAGTTTTCGTGCCTTTTCAGTTCAGGTCCCCGAATTCGTTCTGATGGTCTGAATAGTAGTTCAAAAAGAGGAAGTCACTTTTTGGTGACGCACTGAATGGGATTACTTCTCCGTTCTCCACTCCGGGCAAATTAAGTGCCGCACGTGGTCAGCTTGATTCTTTTTCTTAGAAATAAAATAAGTAAATCATAAAAAAAACATTTAAACGAGTAAAACATTCTTTCCTTTTGCTTGGTGACATATATGGTGTGTATGATTAGGGAAATTATTTTCTAGAGTTTATTAACCTGCATTATCTTTAACACAAATACATTAAAAAGTAGAAACTGATGAAAAAATGGCAACCAATATCAAGAATTTTTTAATAAAACCTAGATGGGAAGTAAACAAGAATACTACTTGCTATTTTGAACACATCCTGAAAGCAATAATCAATTTATATTGGTAATACTTGAAACTAGATGCAAATTATTTGTTAGAAATGAATACTTGAAACCTGTATGTGGGTGCAAATTATTTGTATTAGGAACACTTGAAATAATATAACTGAGTGCAATTTATTTTTATGATGAATACTTAAATCCATATGACTAGATGCAAAATATTTGTATTAGAAAGGAATACTTGAAACCATATAGTCCATAGTCGAGGGCAACAAGAAAGCTCCCTTTTCAATAGCTACTACACTAAGGAATAGGGGAGGGCGCTACTCCTTTCCCACTAAAAACCATATATTTGGGTGCAAATTATTTGTATTAAGAATACTTGATATGTTATGCCTATATGTATTCACACATACAGATCCACGCATTCATATGCAGGAAGTGTTTCTGGTTTAATGAATACCTTCATAGGAAATCAACATGGCGATGCAAGTTCAAATCCTAGATGAGACTGTTTGCATATCACACAATGCTAATACCCTTGGAAAAGGTATGAATCCCACTGTTCTCTCTCCAGCCATGGGTAAAATGAAAGGCAGATTTAGTTCTCCAACCTTGGTATCGCCACCAATCTAGGAGAAGCAAAAACTCTTAATTATACCTGTTAAACTCTGCTTAAAATAGACCTTGAGTCATATCCTGCCAGTGTGGAGGTAATTATATACGTTTATATGCAGAAAGTTGGCGACCGTAGTCGAGGGCTACCTGAAAGCTCCCTTTTCAATAGCTACTACACTGAGGTGTTGGGGAGGGTGCTACTTCTTTCCCTGCATTGCTTGAAACGTACCTTATAATGCTGATTGTTAAGCAAGGAGGTATCAAGTACCATTTTTTGAGTCTTTGGTATGAATCGACCTGAGATTGAACCCTAGTCTCCAGGCCCATTGGCGAACACTCTACCACTAGACCAATATGCAGAATTGCAGCATAATATGCGCATCATAAAAACAGAAGAGCTTATAGTCTCACAATTTTTATCACTTAGAATATTCGGACTATTGTCTTTATCGTCATTATAATGCCCACGTTTTATCCGATCTATCCTTTGGCCTTCTTTATCCATTTCATGTTAAACTCAAGAACCTACACAGAGTAGAGAACGAATAAATAAATAAATAAATAAATTTTAAAAAAATAAATAAATAGATAAAAAGAAAGCTATTAAATTTGAAGAAACCCCCAGAGGTCTCTAACGGAAAAGGAAATGGCGCATGCGTAAAAGAAAAAAGGATTTCCCCTTGAAAAGGGAGACGATATTATCTTTCTTTTTCAGGCAGGGTCCGTCGAACCAACCACACCATTTTGCTGTCTGGTGTTTTGGGCACCACGCTACGTCTTGGGACGTAGCGTTGGTTAGTCCCTTCACCAAATAAATAAAGGAAAGTATAGAAGAAATATTTTCGTCTCTTATCTATTTCTATCTTTTCTTTTTGTATATTTCTTTTGGGACTTTCTTTGGGCAAGGCATTGCGCCTGCCAGTCAACGTGGGGTGAAACAGTGTAACCAAAATATGGAGTCAGATATCTTACGACAACACAGCCTTGCCCTTAGCCCCTGACCTTCAAAAGCCTTCAAAATTCCACAACAGAACCTTGAACTGAACGCTTTATTTAATCCATAGGGGATAGATTGCTCTAATTCTATTAACCCCGATCGGGTACACGTAAAAGTATTCATCGTAATATACCTGTAGTTGGGATTGTACTTGCAATTTCCAAACGATTTCATTTAAAAGCACTTTTCAACCAAGCACCTCTATCAATTACGGCATGTGTTCTGCTAAATTTTTGGGATTTGTAAACCTAATGTCTCAATCCAACTATGAAATACTATAACCGCTATTTTTTTTTTGCCTTTGCTCATATTGCAATTCTCACCCTTGACTACAAGGAATACTTCATCATCATCGTCATGTCACTCCATCAGTTCGGGTATCCCTGACATTTTCTCGACACCCATCTCTATCGTCCATTGCCAGTAGGTATTTAGGGCTACATCTTGTATCGGCACAGAGCTGCTGTATGTAGGTTCTATCTGGTCGTCCTGCCATTGCTCATCCATGTGAAGGTGTCCACAGGAGTACATCACTTATGAGTTCGTCCTTACTTCTCCAGCACTGTCTCGCATGCTTGGTTCGTCTAACTTGGATAGTTTTCGTGATGGGTGGTAAGTGGCAATACAGCTTTTGCTTTGTTGGGTGCTGCCTCCATGACTTGTTCAATATTGCGCGCAGCATTCTCGTGTAGTTGCCGTCAAGCTTTTCGTCCATACGTTTAGTTAGCGTCCATGTAGTTCAACCATACAGCAGTATCGACATAACTGCTGCTTGGAATAAATTGCATTTTATTTTATTGGCCAGTTCTGACTTCCATATGACCGATAGCCCTCGATAGCTGTCCATGCCTTTGCTAGTCTCGTGTTGATGTCTGTCTCGGTTGATGAGACACTGCTTCATAGGTAGGTAAACAAGTTCACCTACCTGGGAAGCAGTGTCTCAGACAAGTTCAAGGAATACTTAGCATAGCTTAACATTTGTATTTGGTCATGGTTAACAGAATTAGGACAATCTACTTCCATGGATTAAATAAAAGGTTCAGTTCCAAGTTCAGTGTAGGCTCCTGAGTTCGACATAAAACACCAGAAGGTCGAAGAACCATTTGGTAGAAATGTTGTTTGTATAACAATGTAGATAAAGATAATAATCTGAATATGAAGCTTCATCTAAAAAATTTAGACAAATTATTGTGTCATAGTTGAAAAAAATGATGAAATTTTCTTCAAGTATCCCTGGCACATAATTTTCAATAGCTGATGGTTCACCGCTCTGCTCTTGATTAAATGATTAGTTTGGTTGGGTTTTATAGCATATTGACCATTGTTGGTTATTTAATGCCAAATCCTCTTTATACATATATATTAAATAAATAAGATTTGGTTACATTGTGTTTTTTGGCATATAAACATCTATATATTAATTAATGCTAAATCCTGTTTATACATATATATTATATATAAGATTTGATTTAGTAGCGTTTTATGGCATATCAATGATTGTAGGCTATTTAATGCCAAATTTTCTTATATATATATTAAATATATATGATTTGGTTTGGTTTGGTTTGGTTTTATAGCATATCAACCATTGTAGGTTGTTTAATGCCAAATCCTGTTTATATATATGATTTGTAAATACATTTTGTAGATAACATTCTTAAATGAGCCTGAACTCCTTTTTGCATACAGTTATATGGTTTCCTATACTGCAGTCTCAATTTAACATCAGTCTTTTGTTTGCACAGTTTGTTCTATTTTACCCATAGATAGGACACTATCAGATGCTACCCCTTAGAGTTAGAGTGGACCAAGGAACAATAGCAATATTATGTTAGTATAGAGTTTATTCTAAGGCTAACAGCAACAAATAAATGAATTTATACTGCGTTTAATTCTAACAATTTATTAACCAACACGTGAAACAATTATGAACAATATGCAGTCCTCCTTGTATATAAAGTTGATATTGAGGGACTTGCCGGCGACGTGAAGAAGATATCTAGTATCTTAGGGCTGTCTTTTTGAGTGCTTTTAACGTCCTCGCCTCACGGAACGTTTGGTGGGATCTGTCTGACTGGATTTTGGATTTTTGCACCAAGACTTCAGGGCTCATCACGTGATTAATATATCCAATCACAGAGAGCCTCTCACTAACTCCATACACAGGAATTATCATTTTACTCACCCAACAGCAATTAAAGTATACTCCACATTCCCCAAATCTCCAAGGCTGGAGCCTCATCATCAGATGGTTTAATGTCATAATCAAGATACACATTGGGTTTTATCCCTCAGCAGAAATGCAGTCAGTGTATTCTACAGCCCCAGTTGATTGGGCTATTGATTTAATGAGTTAAAATGAAAAAACACAAAATTTAATAAAAGATTTATTATGATTGTCATGAAATTTTAGTGAACTATACATAAACTCTGAAAGGTTCACATGCAAACCATTAGCTGTAGGTTACCTTATGTTTTATTGACAGCCTAAAAGCTCATGTCTAAACACATATACATACACACATACATTAGTGTTGGGCAGCTTAGCAATTTATATTTTGGCATTTGTTTAGTTTTCCTAGATACCACAATTTTCGATTTGGTTTTTCAGTTTTTAATTTAGCATTTTTGCTTTCTAAGGAAGCCATTCATTCCCTTGTGTACTTACAGCATTTCTAATTGATATCTATAATATTATGGCTCTATGATAGTCGGTACATTGTAAATAAAATAGAAACAAGTCATGATACGATGTGTGAGTAGCCATGTTGGCTATCTCGTTTATTGTTCTGAACTGCGGGGACGGAATTACCTATTATTATTTTTGGGAGCTTGTAATTTGCACCTAGCAACGAAATCGTCAATATTTTCTGTGTTATTCTGCTTATATTCACGCCGATAAAATCGTGCAATACGGAAATTAACTTGAGGTTCGAGTCGCTCCTCAAATTTTCGCCAAATAATTTCTGGGTCTGCTCGGTCGGAATCGTTCTCAAACAGCCAAGCATTGTATCATCTGAGTCCTTCCTCGCCAGGTAACAGCAGAATGTGGTCAACCTGTTTCTCGGTTGGGATGTTTTTAGCAGAGAAATACAGTTTACACCACTGCTTGAAAATTCTGAACGAATCGACCAGGTTCTCCGAGTCCCAGTACATGACTGGTTCACATACATTTGTATTCATTATCTCGCTTTAAATATCGGACAGTGAAGTAAATAAATAAATTAGGCGTACTTACTTCAGATTTCTATTCTGTAGTGAGTTTTGGCAATTTCTTGTTACTCTTTTTTTTCCCAATATGGCGCTCGTGTGTTTCCCACGTGTGTTCCGAAAAATGGAGACTGACTTTTTTGGAGACGTTTTCTTTGTCATTTATAGTTTTCATCCATGCACTATGTTTGTAGGCTTCTTTGTTAACCCCATTGCTGCCACCATGTAATATTATGGCTCTATGAAAGTCACGACATTATGAATAAAATAGAAACAAGTCATGATACAATATGTGTGTAGCCATGTTGGCTATCTCGTTTATTGTTCTAAACTGCGGGGACAGAAGTATCTATTATTATCTTCATTTTCTGAGGGTGCATCTAGGGGGGAATAACTCATACTGTGGCAATATCTGATTTCGTGAGAGCTTGACAAATTTGCCATTAAATGTATTCAACTGGTAATTTCTCGTGCATTTCTAGTTCAATCTTTAAAATATTCATATGGCAGGAAAAAAAGTAATCTTTCTAAATAAAATATGTCCTAACATTAAGATGAGACTGATAAGTATTCTTTTTATTTTTACGAGCTATTTTGTTGTCAACTTAATTTCACCACAAAAGAATTTTTCTGAAAACTGAAACAAACAGATGTCAGACATCATGTCGTATTTCCCCTTTTTTTTTTCTATTTGAAAATAGTCTATAAAATGAAGGATTTCCAACTGTCATATCTGTTGTATTTCCTTTTTTTTCTTCTTCTTCATTTCTTTTGTAAATAAATAGATTTCACATTTATTTCTAAAACTGGTCATTTAATGTTTTTATCATATAATTCCCCATCTTTTCCTCTTACAATAGTATGAATAAAATAGTATTGATAAAATTTTATTTTATTAAAATCTGAAAGATTTTTTTCCAACAGTGTTTCCTTGGGTATGGTGACTTAATAGTGATAGCACTAAACTTAATGATTTTGGTTTCATGTGAAGATCAAACCGAAAAAAGTTGGTTTTTCAGTAAAACCACCCATCTCTAACATACATACATATACACACATGATCGTGTTGTAATGGATAGTGTCGTAGGAATTGGACATGGTGACCCAAGTTCAAAACCTGGATGGGGCTGTTTGCATTTTACATAGTGCTAATACCCTTGGGAAAGGTATGAATCCTACTATTCTCCCTCCAGCTATGGGTAAATAGTTTGGTAGACAAAGTTCTTCAATCTTGATGTGTCAACCAATCTATAAGGAAACTCTGGATTCCAACCTGTTAAACTCTGCCTAAAGAATTGACCTTGTGTCAGGTCCTGGTTGTGCTGAGGGATAGCTAAATACACATAAACATATACACACACGCGTTTTCCTCTCTTTTCTTATTCTTCTTTATATTCTTACTTTCTTCTCTTTCTTTTTTCGTCTTCTTTTTAATCTGTTGTATCTCTTAGTGGTTCCATTTGTTTAACATCATTGCCTAATACAGTCACATGATAGTTTTTTCAAAAAAGAACGCTGATTAAATGATTGAATGGTTATATGATTTTTCTTTGCATATATTTTCCTCCCGTTTTTTTATTTTTTTTATATTTTATTATTCATCCATTGTTGTTCTATCAACACTTGGCATCACCATTCTAAAGTCCTGATGAAAGTTGATTAAAACCGAAATGTTTAAATTGATTTTACTAAAACTATAAATTCTTCCCTTTTGATTACTTTGTTTTTCAATTTTTCTCCATATACTTACTCACAAACATATATAAAGAGACTGGGCTATCTAACCTGGTATGGCAACCAGTCTAGGGAAAGGAAAACATAAAATTCAAACCTGTTAAACTCTACTTAAAAACTGAATTTGTGTTGCATCCTACTTTTGCTGAGAGGTTGTATATATATCATAACAGTGTTGGTTGTCACTAAATCACTTTGTGTGTTTGTGGCGAAACAAGTGCAATATAATATGGAGAGTGCTCAATATCTAGGATAGAGCTATTATATAATAATAATAAATAAATATATATCAGATATATATATTTAAAGCCATGGAATTTGGTCTGCAACCCCTGATGATTGTTATTTTTTGAAAACTCTATGAAACCCAGGGGTTGCAGACCAAATTCCATTGCATTAAATATATATATCTATTATATATTTATTCATCTTATACATATATATATATATGTATATATATATATATATATGGGAAAAATTCAGTAAAAAAGAAAGGACTGAACACATGTGTACTGTCTGAAAATAATCAACTAGAATCACAATGTCTAGCCAAAAGAAAAAACACTGAGTTACCTGAGCTAATACATACAAGTGCTCAATACACTAAGTAGAGCAAAATTAGAATAATTACAGAGCCAGAAGTAATCTACCTTGGTTTCACCTACCATATCATTAGGATAATTCTAACTAAAAAGGGTTAGCTCAAATGATATTTTTTTTATTAAAGTAGCTACTAGAAAGAATGAAAAATTAGTTTTTATTCTTTTCTTTTTTTATTGAGTTTTTTCCCAGATATCAATTTGTGGAATTTTTTATTTAGAAATTGCATCATCTGTTTTTTTCATGCCGTCAGAGTTATAGAAATAGGTTTGAAAATAAAATTTAAAAAAAAAAAAAAAAATATATATATATATATATATACATACATATATATATATGCTACAACTTATGAGTGTGTATAGTATCCTCAAATTTTATCCTTAAGATGAATTTTAGGTGTAGGATACAAGAAAGTTTCACAGAACAAGGTTGGGTGTGTATAGGGTGTTGCACTATCACAATTCTGTGTTTCAACAAAAACTAACATTAAAAAGTACCAAATCCAGCTTTATATATTTTTCAAGTTGGCCCTGATTTGTCTAGACAATCACTTTATTATATACATTTCTCAGCTGTGTACACATTTACACAGTAATCTAGATGTCTCGACATCATCACTTTATAATATATATTTCTCAGTTGGGCATGCATCTAGACAGTAATCTAGATGTCTAGACATCACATTATTATATAAGTTGCTCAGCTGTGTACACATCTAGACATTAATCTAGACTTTATCACTTTATTACATGTCACTCAGCTGTGTACACATATAGACATCTAGACATTATCACTTTATTATAAAAATTGCTCATTTGTGCACATGTCTTCATTTAAATTTTTAGATTTCAAATATTTGAATATTTAGTCTTGATAATTTTTACTCTCACCATATATATTGAAATGCTGTGATTCAATCATTTAATTCATTGCTTTAAAAAAGAAATTAGAAATCTTTTAAAATAAAATTTTCTTTGTATATATAATTAGCCAGTATGAAATTTGACAAATTGTATGAAAATGTATCAGCAAAAAAATCTTCAGAACTTTATTGGTTTCCAGTATGTTTGTATATATACTAGGATGAATCAAAAGTTTTGCAATATTTTGGCAATAGATGCTAGTTTGTAATGTGCTGAGCCACACAGATGAATGTGCATCATAGTATAATTCAAGTACTTATACTGTTATATATTGATCTACGAACTGGCCGGGCAGTCAAAATAAGAAATACACCTATGTAAATAACAGGTGCATCCGGCCGAGGAATATCAGAATTATAACCTTGACTGTGGATGGGTTGAATGAGTGCAATTGTGACGCCCACAAGAAGAAGGGGGCGTTGAACTATTATATAACTCAGTGAAGACAGGAAGTCAGTTAGTTTGGAGACCAGACCCATTGGTGACAAGATGTGTTAGAGAAAGCCAGAACCCAGCAGAGTCGGGTCGGCCTCCAGTTGAGCAGCCCAGGAAAATGGTAAAGGAACGCGGTTATAGCCAATAGAGTGAGGGTCAATATGTTGCAGTTCTGTTCAGTCTCCAACTCCCTCTCACACGCAACCTTTCAAATAAAGTGAGAGGTATATTTTTCTAAAAACTGTGTCGCTTGTCTTCATTGTGTCATTGTGTTCTGCATGCATGTATATGTGTTTGTATAGTTGGTCATGGTCATGGTCGTGACTATACAACAATACTTTAGATGTTTGAACTAGGCCATAACATCATGGAAGCAACCAAAAACATTTGTTGTATGAAAGATGAAGGCACAGTTGATCAGTGTACTGTAACCAGATAGTTGAAGAAAATTTTCTCTGGTTTCAAGAACCTTGATAATCAAGCAAGGCCAGATAGACCTTAAACTGTGGATCCTGAGGCTGTTTCAAGCCATAAAGATAAATCTGGAGAGTAATATTTAGAGAGTATCAGGCAAGCTCAGTATCTCACTGTGTTGTTTCATGAACTTTGCAAAATACAAGTCAAAGTAAGTAAAGTTGGTGACCGTAGTTGTGGGCGACCAGAAGGCTCCCTTTTCTATAGCTACTACACCAAGGTGTAGGGGAGGGTGATACTCCTTTCCCTGGATTGCTTCACTTTACCCTTGATACATACATTATATTGCTGAATGTTAAGCAAGGAGGTATCAAATACCATTTTTTAGGTCTTTGGTGTAACATAACCTAGGATTGAACCCAGGTCACCTGGATCATTGACAAACACTCTACCCACTCGTGCTTCATGTTACTAAAATATTGCCAAACCTTTGACTCAACAAAGTACTTTCTAATTTTCCCTTTTGTAAAAAAGCATTTTCAAAAACTTAAGATTTCTCTAGAATGAAATTTCTGAAGTGATGTAATTACAGTATTTTAAAGAAGATATAAACATTTTACAAGAATACATGTTTAAATAAGTATTGTTACAATGAAATTTTTTAAAAATTATGTTCATTTTCATATGAGTGTCCATGCCAATTTTAGTTAAATGATCAATATAATACAGATGAATGTGGTTTCTATTCTGAGTGTGTTTGCATATGTTGAACCAACTGTGCATTCTTCACAAACGAAGACCCACACACTTCACAAGAATATGATTTTTTTCCAGCATGAGTTTGCATATGTCGCACCAAATTTGACTTCTTGGCAAAGGATGATCCACACATTTCACAAGAATATGGTTTTTCTGCAGAGTGTGTTCGTATATGCTTAACCAAATTTGACTGAGCTGAAAAAGAAGATCCACACACTTCACAAGAATATGGTTTTTCTCCAGTGTGTGTACGCATATGTTGGATCAAATCTGATTTCTGGGAAAATGATGAGCCACACACTTCACATGAATATGGTTTCTCTCCTGTGTGTATTCGCATATGCTTGACCAAATTTGACCTTTCTGAAAAAGAAGATCCACACACTTCACAAGGATATGGTTTTTCACCAGTGTGTGTTCGCATATGTCGGACCAAATACGATTTTTCAGAAAATGAAAATCCACAAACTTCACACGAATATGGTTTTTCTCCAGTATGTGTTCGCACATGTTGCACCAATACTGACTTAAGTGAAAAGGAAGATTCACACATTTTGCAAGAATATGGTTTCTCTCCAGTGTGTGTTCTCATATGACGTACCAAATCTGATTTTTGGGAAAAGGAAAAGCCACACATTTCACAAGAATATGGTTTCTCTCCTGTGTGTGTTCGTATATGTTTTACCAAATGTTCCTTACGTGAAAAAGAAGATCCACATACTTCACAAGAATGTGGTTTCTCTCCAGTATGTATTTGCATATGTTGCACCAAATGAACTTTTTGTACAAAAGAAGCTGCACACACTTCACAAGAATATGTTTTGTCACCAGTGTGAGCTTTCATAGTGGTACAATGTGATATTTTACAGCCATAACTTTCACAAAGGTATTCATTTTCCAGATAATTTTCCATACTTTCTAAGGTCACAAAGAATATTGTGATCCATTTAAACTCACCTTGTAAAAAAATTATTTATGTAATTGTACAGAATAATTTTCCAAACAGGAACATCTGTAAAAAATATAAATATATGATAAATTATATAAATTAACTTTATATTTTAACAGCATCAAATTTGTCAAACTTTTTAGAGAAAAACGCGATGATGATAATGTTATACTTAAAGATAAAAAATTAACTTCTCAATACAAACGTTTTGGAAATTGTGTTATGTCTTAGGTAATCAAAGGGTCTTACTTTTGCTAATAATAAAAATTACTTTCATTAATCTGACAACAAAAAAACTTTTGAAGGCAATATAGTTATAATTTACCTGCAACCTGCTTCTGAGTTCAAATCTATGACAAGGTTGTTTGTATTTAAATTCATGATAGGAAAGGCATGAATCCATCATTTCTCCTCTCCAGCAATGAGTAAATTGTATGGTAAACTGGTTTCTTTAACTGTGATTAAGCAACAAGTCTAAGAGAATGAAAACTGTATGCTGCTAAAAATTAACCTTGTGTCATATCTTATCCATGGTGGAGGGGTTGGACAAATACATACCTGCTTCCTCATTTCTTTTAATTATTTATATTCAGTGGTAAAATTCGATAATTGTCTCTTTTAAGAAATTTTTGTATTCACTAGTAAAAATGGATAATGATCTCTTCTGATATATTTTTGTATTCAGTGGTAATACATATTTATATTCAGTGGTAAAATTCGATAATTCTCTCTTCTAATACATTTTTCAAATAAACATAAAAGTCATATTAATTGAGCTGATAAAAATATCCAGCAATATTTGATTTATATAATAGGTGACCATGTAATTGTTTATGATAACTGCAAATCATTTCATACCTTTAAGACACATCTGTATTGAAACAATTGGTTGCAGGAGAAGCAATTACAAAAGACATTTATACATAATATACAGGATGTCTCAAAATAGATGCAACCCATTAATATTATAATGATTTATTATTGAGACTAACACAATGATAGTCATTTGGGACACATCCGGTAAAAAATGCATCCTTTGAGCAAGAGACATCAAATTAATGTCTTTTTTAATTGTTATTGTATCAACTTTCAGGACATGAAGGTTTTTTTTAGTTTCTTGTCTCAGTAACAAATCATTATCATATTTCATCCATTTTGAGATAGTTTTGAATGACTTTATCTCCAAATAAGCAGTGACACAAAATATTTTTCCTCTCTTGTTCAAGTCATTGTAATCGAGGACTAATAGTTGTTATAGTATACTATTTTCAAATGTGAAACAAAAAAGAACAAAACATTATTATTAGAAGAGTTATTAGCAGTCACATGGGTCCAATGTGACATCCTGTATATTGCTATAGAGTAAGGCAGACTGTTCAGATGATTTAGCAATCCTTGCAAATACACCTACTCAAACCAAATCTCAGCTGAAATAAGAAGGAAGATGTGTATGTGCTTTAATTAAGATAGTGCTATATTCTCATTAAATAGCAACCTTATGAAATTAGTAGACCAATTTATATATCTCAGTAGCAATATCTCATCTACTGAAAGTGATAACAACATATGTAGAAGTAAAGCATGGACTGTTATGGATTGGTTGTCAACCATAGGGAAATCTGACCTCTCCAACAAAATAAAACAGGAATTCTTTCATGCTGTAGCCATGTCAGTACTACTGTATGGTTGTTTAACTTGGAAACACCTGTAAAAAAGGCTAGATGGAAACTATAAAAGAATGCTGCAAGCAGTTTTTAAGAATTTTAAAAGTACCATCCAACAAAACAACAGCTGTACGGCCACTTACCGCCCATCACATAAATGAATAAGACATGCTAGGCACTGCTAGAAAAGTAAGGATGAACTCATAAACAACATTCTCCAATGGACTCCTACACATGGACACATCAGTGTTGGCTGACCAGCAAAAACTTTTATTCATTAGCTCTCTACCTACACAGAATGCCATTTAGAGGTCTTACCAAGAGAGATGGCTGATAAGGGGGAATGGTGAGGGAGAGTCAAAGAGAATCGATATTGTTATTGTGCCTTGATAATGATCATTATTTGATCAATTAAAAAGAGCTCAGTTCTGTAATAATTCAAACCATTAAAGTTGAACAGTCATGTCTTTGTTTTTTTTTTGGGGGGGGGGTCAAATTTTTCCCTGTCATGCAATAGACTATTGAATTCATTTTCTCAACTTTGGAGCTACTGGCTATGGCTGACTATCTTCATGAATTAGATTGTCATGTAAAACATATTTTATAGTTCAAAATTTTCAGTAGTGTAATATATCGTCTTTAATTGGAATCATTTTGAGATGAGGCTTCTTAATCTGAGAACTAATTTAAAAAAAAACAAAAAACACCTCTATCCACTGCCTGTGGCGTAGCAGATAGAGGCGTTGAGTCTCTACGGTTCCCAGTGAGCATTGTCAGAAGATAGCGGTTTCAATTCCTACCCAAGCCGGCGAGAGGTTTACTTGGTCAAAAACGTGGTGCAATAGACTACTATGGAAGGCAGTAATTACTGGGGATATGGTTACAAGACTCAGCATTCCTATCCGAGGTTGTAGTTAATCACCTGAAGAAGGCCAGAGGTGAAATTTGCCCGAAACGTAGTGAAGAAGAAACAACACAAAAACTACCAAGATGAGGACAAAAAGTCCGCAATAAATGTAATATATTGCTTTGACCAGTGGTGAACCTGACAGATGAAGTTGATTAGATACAACCTTTTCCAAAGTAATTAGTTCAAAAGTGAACATGATAGTACGACTGGAGTTCAAACTCTCTTAATACAGTATCAAAGTTCAGCATGTTAGCCACTACGCCAAGGGAACTCCCCCACATATTGATACTATAATTGTTTACAAATGATTATTATATGCTTGAGTGGAAATACTTAATTAGGTCTTATCTTTGAGTCAAATAGATTTGATTGAAAATTATTAGTATTAGATATGAATACTTGAAACTATAAATGTACAAATAATTTCTATTAAGAAGGGTAATTGATACTATAATTGTTTACAAATTATTATTATTATTATTAAATACTTGAAACCATGAAGTAGATTGAAAAAAGGCTTTGGCATTAAATAATTCAACATGTGTTGACATACCTCAAAACCAACCAACTTGATACTAAATGACAAAACACATGTAAAGTTGAAAATATTTTTTCATTTAATTCAGATAATTACTTTTTTTCATTTTGTTGTTTAATGTTTACATTAACAACTCTTTACACAATCGTATATCACAAAAATCGTCGTTCTGTATAAAAATGATTCGTGTGTACAAATAATTTGTCATATTTCTCTCTCACTTTATTTTATTTTATTTATTTATTTATCTTTTTCTTTTTTTTTTTTGCAAATAAATAGCGCAAAATTTTCAAACGAAAAATTAAATTTTATATTTGTTTTAGAAGTTTTTTCTCGTGTATCAATTTAACACGGGAAATTTCTGTCATACAAACAAGATTTGGATATGTCAACAGATGTTATAATCTGCATTTGATTCAGTCGAAAAAAGCGGTCTCTTTTTATACATGGGACTATAACTAAATAAACACCGCTTGATATGCAACAGTAAATAATATTTTATAAATTGGGCATTAAGATTTCTTGAAAGACCAAAAAAAAATATTGGCAAAAATTATCACAGAAGAACTGAAGCACCGTATTTGAGAAAATTTATATCTATTATTTTGTTTGAGCTGCTGTTTAAAAATATCCATTTAGCATTATATTTATGTTGTAATGGAACATGTACCGTGATGAAGATGAACACAAAATCAGGGTCCAGTTATATTGTAAACTGAATCACCATTTTTGAGCAATTCAATTGCTTCTACTAAAAAGTTATTTTTTTCTCAAAATGAAAATTTCCAGAAACATCGAAGATAATTTTATAACCGGGCCGATCAATAAATATAGAAAAAATTTTAATTTACATTTTTGACGAAATTATGATTGATTCATTTTAAACTCATTATTAACATTTACTGCATTTTTTGGCCATGGGTTATGGTTATATATATATATATATATATATATATATATATATATATATATATATATATATATATATATGCGTGTTCTTTAAACTTTTTATTTGCTTTGTTTTCTTTTAAAATTGATCTAATTTGTTTTGTTTTTAAATACCAAATTATACAAGTGCTTTTATCTATGATTTTAAGTGATTTAAAAATGTAAAAAAAAAAGAAGTTACGATGATTTAATCTAATCTTAGAAAAAGTGAAATCGACAGTGATCAGAACTTAAATAAAAAATGATAATTTTAATCCTCATGAGAACATTCAGCCTAACCACAAACAATTTTTAGAATTTACAAAATAAAAAATAGTTTATCTCAATCATAGTAAAAAAATAAATTAATTAAAAAAAAATGTTATTTCGATTCTGATTTTTATTTGGAAACATTAAAAAAGAAAATTAAGAGTTGATATACTTACTATTTTTGTCTTCTTTCGATTGCATCATTACTAAAGGAGAAACAATTTTTAAAAAATTGATTAACTAAAAAGTTATGGGTTATTTCTCAAAAATTAAAACAGCGATCGAAGAAAAATGTTCACTGAAGATTGTTTACCAAGGGAGATAATAAAAAAAAACAAGCGAGCATTTTTTTTTTTTTTTTTTAAATATTGAACATTTTTGTACATACGGTTAGATTATTACATTATATTTTAAACATTTTGTTTTATGAAATATATAATATGCATCTTATAGTTTCCATTCATAACCCCAAAATATGGTAAAAATTAAAAATTAATTTTGTGTTCTTAAAACTGGTTTTTAGACTGCTTTCTATGTGTATAGGATCTGTTTTACTTCTTACAAACTTTTCAAAATGTATCTAAAAATATTAAATTTCTTCTTTGGAAGGAAGTAGTTTAAACATAATCACTATAACTAAATAAATAGGTTTTAGACATTTTAATGTCACCTCGATAAATTCACGAGCATATCATTGAACGATTGATGTATAAACCAAAAATGACATCCTTATCATCGTCATTATCATGTCACACTGCTAACACGGATTTCCCTGACTCTTTCTCGCCATTGGTCGCTATCTTCCATCGTTTCCGACAGGTATTCAAGACTATATCTTGAGTTCGTACAGAGCTGTTGTAGATAAGTTCTTAGTCGGCCAACACTTGTATATCCGTGTGAAGGGGTCCATTGGAGAAAGTCAGTTATGAGTTCGTTCTTCTCCAGTCGTGTCCCTCATGTCTTGCTCGTCTAATTTGGATGGTTTTAGAGATGGGAGGTAAGTGTCCGCACAATTGCTATTTTGTAGGATGTTGCCTCCAGATTTTTTTCAGTATAACTCATAGCATTCTTGCACAATTCCCATCTAGCTTTTTCTCTATACGCTAAGTCAGCGTCTATGTGGTGCATCTGTATAGTAGAATTGACACAACCGCTGCTTGGAAAAAATTGCATTTCATTTCCTCGGATAGGTCTGACTTCCATATGATCGATAACCTATCGATAGCAATTCATGCCTTTGATAATCACATACTGATATCATTCTTAGTAGATGAGATGCTGCCTTCGAGGTTCGTGAACTTGTTCATTAATTTCTGTGAACCCTCATTGAGAGTGGAGATATTTGTGGGGTTGGAAGGGTTTTTATGGTGGTCAGTGGCTAAGGGCAAGACTGTGTTGCCGTAAGATATCTGACTCCATATTTTGGTTATTTAGTTTTACCCCACGTTGACTTGGCCGGTGCAATGCCTTGCCCAAAGAAGGTCCAAAAGAAATATGCAAAGAAAGGATAGAAACAGACAAGAGACGAAAAACTTTTCTTTCAGACTTTCCTTTATTTACCTGGTGAATGGACTAACCAACGCTACGTCTAAAGACATAGCGTGGTGCCCAAAACACCAGATAGTAAAAACGGTGTTGTTGGTTCGACGTCACTACCCGAAAAGAGATCGGTTCACAGAAAACCTGAGTATTTATCCCTTTTCACCGGCTCCAAATTCGCCACGACAAAATCCTTCTAATTTTGGCGCGACCGCTTCTCATTGGCTACTTTACATTTTATTATTTTTCTTTTTTCTGATTTTAACCGGATGGATGCGTGGAGCCTTATGCGTGGCGACGCATTTATACATTTTGTATCAGGCAGCCGACGAGTCAACATCCGGTTGGGAGTTCTTTGGTAATTCCTAAATCGCCACATATTTCCTTTTTGATTAAAACACATTTACTCCGTTTAGTTTGCATTCACATTGAGACCAATGCCACCTGCTGCCTGCTCCAGATAACAACAATAGCAAAGTATATTTGTTAGGCTGTGGGATTGAAAAAATAAAAATAAAATAGAATAAGATAAAATAGATAGATATAAAAAAAATTCTCAGGAGGCCTTTGACAAGAAGTGCAATCTGCGTATGCCTGAAATTAATTAAAGCACATGCACGTCTTTCTTCTTATTTCAGTTGAGATTTGGTTTGAGTAGGTGTATTTGCAAGGATTGCTAAATCATCTGAACAGTCTGCAATATACAGGATGTCACATTGGACCCATTACACCACAGGCACCTCCTAATATATATATATATATATATATATATATGTGTGTGTGTGTGTGTGTGTGTGTGTGTGTGTGTGTGTGTGTCCCATAGATTTTGGAGTGAGGAATAAATGTCTTCAAAATAGATAAGCAGAATAGAGATGGAATAAGGCAGCTAGGTGTCTGTGCGAGATTTGCATCGCTTGTCATAGCAAAGGTTTTGTTGCTGAATAAGGACAGGAATGATGTAGTCAGTCATAAGCGTAGTCCTATAGCAGTGAGAGAGAGAAGAATGATGGTCTCCCACAGAGTTGGGAGGAATGAAATAGCTGAATGTGTGAGCGGAATTACGCGTCGCTATAGACATAGCAAAAGTTAGAGGTGACATAAAAGTGTTCCTGTAAGTAGCGGAATAAATATATCTAATTCCTATTCAATTGGGAACCTTTAGTCTCGAAAGGTAAACTCAAGGGTCCATAAATTAGATGGCTTTCCTCATGGTGAAATGGTTCTGCTGCTATGAAGAGAGAGGACAGAAAGTATGTCTGTCCTGCTCGAAAGATTCTTAGGAAGAGAGAGTTTGGCGGGCTTTCACCATTTTTATGTTGCCCGGGAAAAATGGTCCGTGCGCAATAGGATAGGTCATACTCATTGGGTGAAAATATGCGACGACTATAACGGTCAAATTAATTTGTGCGCCAAACAAAAATACGAAATTCTTTCTACTACAAGTCTTTTGAATAGGCAAGTCTTTGATTTCAGCTGTACGAGGCAATAAAAACATCACTTCTGTACAGAGTGACTGCGAGCTTAATGCAAAAAGAAAGCAAGCAAAAGAATATCTGCTTTTTCCGTGACTTTCTCTCAGTGGTCTCCGCTTTATTATTCTGTCTCTCGTTTTCATGCATCCAGCTTGAAGAGAATTTTTTAGAAAATAGAGAAAACTAAAGCCACGGCCTTTTCTAACCATGCAACCAATGCAAGCAAAAATATTTTTGCTTTTCTGTGACTGTCTCTCTTTCACCCACCTACTGTTATGTCCTGTCTTACTTTTTCATGGATCCAGCTTATAGGGAACTATATAACAGTGAAGACTCAAGCCACAACCTTTTCATGGCGAGAACGCAAGCAAAAATATTTTTGCTTTTCTGTAACTCTCTTTCACCCACTCACAATTATGTCTTGTCTCTCTTTTCCAAGGATCCAGCTTGAAGGGAAAAATAAAACAAGGATGACAAAAGCCACGCCCTTTTCATGGCGAGAACGCAAGCAAAATTATTTTTGCTTTTCTGTAACTCTCTTTCACCCACTTAGCCATACATTCTGTCGCTCATGCTCCCTCTTTAAAGGTTATAGGGAAGCTATTAAATCCATTGTTTTTACTTGCGTTTTTTCTTCAAACCAACAGGAGTTTTCTCTACTTACATTCCCAATATAATATAGCTTGTAACAATATTTCTAAGAAATGAACAAATAGGAAATACCAAAAAATACAAGTACAAAGAGTGTAGTAAAAATTATCAATAATCAATTTTATATTACACAAAATCATTTATCCTGGAAAAATGTTAGGAATGCAATGCATGGATTCTTCGCCGCTGATGCATCTATATAAAAGTGACTTTAAAAAATGGTTTTTCTCGAAAATATTCCACTGAGGAAATATCTGCGGTAACGTACAAAATATTACGCCATAAATAAATACTCACGATACGAGTTTTAATCTTTTTTTTTTTTTTTTACTGAACATTTACATTTAAAAACCACGTTTAAAACTTTCTTCTAATTATCTACGAGTTATATTTCTCAAGTCTTTTCTTCCGACCAAGTAGATTGCTGATATAGAATTTTGGTTTGGTTTGGTTTGGTTTGTTGGGTTTTATGGCATATCAACCTTTGTAGGTTATTTAACGCCAAATCCATTTTTATGTAAATAATCTATTCTATTTAAAACAATTCAGTTTAGCATAAGTACACAGTTTAATTGTCAAAAACATTTCAATTTCAAACTATCCAAGCAGTTATATGTAACAATTCAGTTAAGTGTAAATACAGTTTTAATGTCGAAAAACAGTTCTATTTCAAATAATTCAGTTTAGCATAAGCACGCAGTTTACTTATATCTAATTCCTATTCAATTGGGAACCTTTATATAAGTAAGTATGGTTTAATTGTCAAAAACATTTCTATTTCAAGCTATTCGGTTTACTCAAACAATTCATTTTAGCATAAGTATGCTGTTAGTTCTATTTAACCCATAGATAGGGCCCTATCAGGTGCTACCACTTCGGGCAAGAGTGGACCTGGGAGCGATGGCAATAAAGGGGTACTCCGTATTCCCCAAAGCTCCAGCACTGCGGAAACCTCACCATCAGATTGTTTAGTGTCATATCCAGAACACTCGTTAGGGGGGGTCTTACCCCTCTGCAGAGGTGCAGTCAGTGTATTCTACAACCCCAGCTGACTGGGCAATAGTATTTTCGAGACTAAAATGTAACTGTTTCAAAAAAAAAAAAAAAAAAGAAAAAGGTAGGAAATGACTGAGTGAATGTATTATATGTTGTTTTTTAATAATAAAAAAAAACAAAAAAAAAACACACACACAGACATTTCTTCCAAAAATATTCTGGACATGAATCCGGGAATCTAACACTTATATTCATTATCCGGTGAAGAATAAGTCGCTGTCCTTTTCTTCATTATAATTACAGAACATTTGTTGCGGAGCCGATAAGTATGTCGACCCCGCAAATGAATTATGTGAATGAGAACAGCCAAAGCAATATGAAGGAACAAAGGTGAGATAATAGTTATAACAAATGACAATTTATTTGTCGTATTCACAAGCGTGAATGTAAATGTCCGTGATGGTTGTATGTGATCTTCAGCTAGATGGGTTATGTCGTTAGCTGGTATAGTCGCGTTGTAGATGTTCGCAGCTGGGCGTTCGACGAGGGTCACTGGCGTAGGTCGAGTCGTAGAGATACAGCTGGATGTTTGATGCCGGTAAGCTGAGGTCGGTCGAGTCGTTGAGTTCAGCTGGACAGTCGTCGCGGGCAGTTGAGGTCGGTCGAGGTTGGTAGATCGATATCCCCGGTTATGACGCTATGTTGTGGTTAACCAGGGGTGTATCGATCCGGTCGCTGGCTCGTACGGCGGGTCGTACGTGAGTCAGGTGTTGCAGTGGTAGAACAGTCCGTAACACATTTACATTTCTATATCATTCTCTACATTACCAATGACGTTTCATCAACATGCTCAGTAAATACTAATGTTATATCAGCGTACGATTGCAAGGAAATAACGAAAACACAGTTGCAGAAACAAACACGAAGGCACGTAAAAATTCTAACAATCGTATTGAAAACAAAGAAGTAAAAAGTTCAAATAATTGGATTTATATAAACCTGTTGATATGGAATTAAAAAGTTAAAAAAAATGTCCTATGATTAATTGTGATAGGATTGTTAGACTCACGAGCACGCGGTCAATCAGATGTTACGAGTGCGGAGAAGATAGGGGTGTTTGATGATTTACAGCTTAGTCGCTTCCTTCAAAGCGGAGAAGAGGAAATCAATGTGAGTGATACGTAGTTTCGAGTTTCGCCTCCCCCACTCTCTCTCTCTCTCTCAGAGTTTGGAGTTCTAGTCTGTGGGTGTCGTTTTCCTTCTTTTGATCTGGCTCCACTGTCAAGAAATTTGTCTTTTATAGCGTTTTGGTCTTCTGATCGGATCAAATTAGCATTTTGCCCTCTTCCCGAACTGTTAAGCCAGGCAACCGTGCACCATTCTGCAGTCGCTCTGGTTCCTTGCTCGCCAGTCCAAAGTTAGCCAAATGTTGCCTCACCCAAGTCGTAGAAACTATATCTTCGTAGATGAAGACATCGTCGATGTAAGCCGAGGTTGCCTACCGGACTGCATCATCTTTTGAGACTGTATCCTTAGCAATAGCCCACATGATTGATGGTGCCACATTGAGTCTGAAGCCCATGCGCGAAAGGCAGTACCTCTTTCCTTCAAGGATAACTGTCTGGTACGGCCACAGGGATTTGTGCACACGCACTTGCATAATATGGAGGCACAACTGCCTTCTTGACGAAATCAAACCATCACTGTGGCACTCTCGTCGGGCGGGATGCCCCGTCATGTAAGGGACCTGCGTCCCGTCATAGGCTTGGATACATTAGAGAGTGGGAGTGACAGCGAACTCTTGACCTAAAGCGCAAGAATGATCACCATCAATGAAGTACGCGGTGATCCTCTAGAGGTAAACACCGCGTATGCAACGGATGACACTTCTGCAGACGAGTCATCCGAGGAGGAAGTGCCATTACCACGGAGGAGCGCTAGACGGCAAGAGACCCGCCCCGTGTGTGATCATGAGATCACGGTGGGGGGTAGTGAAACTGAAATGCAGAACCCGCAGACTGCTGTCTGCGACGAGCCATCTGGGATTCATCGTTCAAAAAGACCACGAGTGGTATACTGTCGTTTACGTGAATTCAGCAATCGTACACGGCTGGATGAAAATAAAACAAGTGGTGAACCGAATGAACGAGAGATGAAATGTGACAACGAAGCTGTGTGAATTGAATTCCTTTCATAACAACACCGAAAAAAAGAAACAAGAAGTGACGAGCAAAATGGCCTATCTCGAAGTTCAAAAATGGCGCAAATGTATCTTGCGAGAAGAGTACCGGAAGTACAGAAAAAACGGAAGCGTGAGCGTCGTTGGGAGAGCAATTTGTAGGCCCCACGTCTCGTCTCATATGCAAATTTCGGTGAGCCAAGAACCGGTATAAAAGAAGCATTGTGGGGGGGGGTCATATGGTTAGTTACTTCGCTGCAGAATCGCGCAAACTAGTGTATTGATGTTGCAAGTAAGAGTGAGAAAGAAACAGAGAAACGGGACTGGTGGTCAAAAGTCGGCAATTGAGAAAAAGAGGCAGAGAAATAGGACCAGTGGCGAGAAGTTGAAGGACTTCAGTTTTCTTTGTTTTTTCTTTTTTGTATTTTTTGTTTTGTTTTATTTTTACCGCAAAGATCTCGGAATGACCGAAAATTTACTTTTAATTATTTTTATTTTCTGAAAAATTTCAACGGCATTTCACTATGCGTTGACCCTATACGTAGAAGCCTTTTTTGCCATTTTGAAGAAAGTCTCAGCACCGATAACATCCAGTGAATGCTCTCGTGGACGCTAGCTGGAATAATTCTTTTGTGTGTACGATGAATTAGAAGAGATCTCTTTCCGTCATATAAAACTAATTTTCTATTTTAAGAATTAAAGCAATACTAATAAAAAAAATTTAAAATTAGTTACCTCAAAACTCAGGGCGTCTCCATGACTAATGTTTTGGATAACGGCTTTGAAGCATGCGAGTGCAAGCACAATTCGAGCTATTATGTTCCCTTTTTAATTAATACCCTAGAGAAAAGCAAAAACCTCCTAATCCTTCCAGCTATGGGTTAAATAATATCACAGTTATTCTTCAACAAGGATGGCTTTGGCATTAGATAACCTAGGTTTATATGCCATTAAACAAAGAAAGCAAATCAAACCATACAAATTTAGAAACGACTGTCATTTTTTTCATGGGTGCCTATTTGATGACTACAATATCCAGAACATTTCTAATTATGCAACAACCATGACCCAGGTAGGAGTCAGTAACCAAAATTTACTTAACTGTAAACTTCTGTTTCAGCTTCCAGTTAAACATGTCAATTTATCCCAAAGTAGCACGAACGCAAGATACCCTTATCAACTCGCATATGACATCAGTTTTTCTTCACACACGTACATACACTTGCATCAATTTTTTCTAATGTTTAGCTGCTACAATGACATTCACAAAAAATATAGTAGTCGACACGTTCGATATAAAATTCCTTTCACTAAATAAAGAAAAAAAACTTATTTTTTTACGTTAGTTTGCATAAACTGTCAACTACGTTTTACCCACCAAGTCAGCTGATGTCGTAAGAAAGTACATATTTATCCAACACATCTGCAATAAGCCGAATGCCACATAAGGTCAATTTTTAAACAGATGTTTGGTTGTTTGGGTTTTATGGCATATCAACCTTTGTAGGTTATTTAACGCCAAATTCTGTCATATGCACAGAGTGGAACGATAAAATTGTCGCCCTCGAAAAGACGACATGATTCGATTTCCGTTTAATGAAAACCGGTTTTATTTTTCTACTAGTTGGCCAGTTGTGTCCAAATCCCAAGAGCAATAGGAGCCTTTTATCATGTCTGAAAGTGACACAATATTCAACGAACGAGATCAGAGATGCACCGCTGTACAACTCATGCACTCTACCGATCCAAGTTATGACAACAGGACCATTGCCAGCACCCTCAAAATGCAAATCTGGGTTGCCACGAATAACAGGGACGTGCCCAGGGTGATGAAAACAAAGTTTCCGGCTACGGTTATGGTCTTTGGTGTGGTTTTAAGTGAGGGCCACATCATGCCACCTCACATCTTCGAAGTCGGCTTGAAAGTCAACACCAAAGTGTACCTGGATGTGCTGAAGAGTGTGGTGATCCCCTGGGGCAATCAGGTGGCCGGTGGCAGACCCTGGGTGTGGCAGCAAGACTCAGCGCCGACCCACAAGTCTAAAGAGATCCAGGCTAGGCCTCAGAAGGAGTGCTACGACTTTGTATCCTTCTCTCATTGGCCCCCTTCCTCCCCCGACCTGGATCCGCTGGACTACTTCGTTTGGTCATACGTCGAGAACATCACCAACATGACCTCCCACAACACCAAAGCCAGCCTGATCACCGCCATTCGCCGAGCTCCCGCCGGCACTTGTGGAAAAGGCATGCTCCCAGTTCCGGATCCGTATCGAGGCGGTGATTGAGGCTGAAAGCGGCTACATTGAATAGATGTCAGCTCTACTACATAATCGAGTTACCTGAATTGAATTTTTCGATGAAAGTTTTAAAATAAAGCTGTAGTGTTGTTTTCTTTAGGACAACAATTTTATCATTCCACCCTGTATATACATTCAGCTTAAGATTTCTAAACGAATTCTTAGTAGGTAAAATTTTTGATCAGTAGGATTTCATTTGTTTGCACATGGTTAACCAGTTTCAATTTGACATATTTTTTGGTAAATCCGTCTCTCTCAAGAAGGACAGATTTTAAAACAGAGTACAGTTGGTTTGTATTCGTGGTTTTCTATCTCCTAGTCTGGTTGATTAACTCAGGCTAAAGAATTCAGTCTATCCTACAATTCAACCATCGCCAGGAGGAGGGGGAAAATGCATTTTTGCCTTTCCCACAGGCATTAGCACAAAGTGAATGCATTGCATTTCACAAGGCTTACAAACATCTAAACAAGGAAAATGTTTACAGTAACCATTTTCTTTTTTACGATTTCAGATAATCCAACAACATACGTAATTATTATATGTGTTCATTTGTACACGAGTTATTCAATAAATAAGGTGAATTTTGCCAAAGAACTCAGCAGCAGAAAGCACCATTTACAGTTGCAACTTTTACAAGGAAATATATAGTGATTGGTCCTTTCAGGTACCTGAACACCGTTAGCATAACCTTTACAGAACACTGCGGCCAGAACTTTTTCTTTATCAGAGAGTCAGTGTGTTTCCACTCGATGGACTGACTTTTTTGACTCGGGTAGTAGTTGGAAACCCATGTTTAACCCATTTACAAACATCTTTGGACAAAAACATGCTTCCCTATACACAACACACTTTCTTCTGTAAATTCCATATGGTTTGCACTTCTCAGCCACCAAAAATTTGATGACAGACCTCTGTTCAAGGCTGAAGCACTTTGTTTGATTTTTCACCATTTTGAATAGCCTCTAAACAAATATTTTCAAGAGATCAAAAAATCTTTTGCTATAAACTAATTTCAGAAAATGCAGTTTACATTTATGGGAAAAAAAATAATTTGTTTTTGTTTTTTTTAAATTCCCCAAGTTATTAAATGATTAGGGTTTAAAGACAGAAAAATGACAGTTTTTGTAAAAAAAGGTTACAAGAAAAGGTTTATATCTTATTTTTAATAATGAAATAATATTTTATTAAGTAAATACAGTTCTGTCATTGAGCCAGAACATATTTTTTATTTAACAAAAAATAATGGATTATATTGTAATGGTCATTGTGAATTGAATTACCATGACCAGAAAATATGGCGAACACTCGCGCATGACATTCGGAAACACTGGACAACTGTTTTGACCTTATTAGGTCTCATCAGCAGTGTATACCAAGATCTCCCTGCCTGGAGATCAAACCAGCAACCACAGAATGCAGAGCCGAAACTCCACCAATCCACATCGCACACAAGTGATGCCAAATTAACAAGTCATGGTAATTCTGCAGCCAATTAACCTGCATGTGTCTTGCAAGTTACATTTGTACTCTTTACAGAGGATGCAGGTCACCTCCAAGGCCACATCTTCCCAGGAGGATTGGAAATACACATCCATGTAATTATTATAACCTCAAGGGCAAGGATATAGATGTACATTTCCTTTTTTAAATAGAGGAATTATATTATGAATTGAATTTGGTCAGGGTAATTCAATTCACCATATAACTTCTCTACTTAAAAAAAGAAAATGTACATTGTAATGGTCAGTCAGTCAAGATGTTTCATAAAATCTAAAAATGTATCATCATTCAAAAAAAAACTTATCCCTATTTTTCTACCAAAATCTAGGAGGTCTAAATACCAGCTATTCTCCTGATAGACAGTAGAAGTTTAGAAGTCAAAGAGAAAAGACTTATGGTACTTTCTGGTAACTCCAGCCACTGAACCAAAATATAAGAGCCCAGGAAACTGGGGCTGTAGAACACACCAATGGCATCTCTGCAGAGGGGTAAATCCCCACCCACCCAATGTATGTCCTGTATATGAAACTAGACAATCTGATGGCGAGGCTCCAGTTTGGAGCTTTGAGGAATGTGGAGTACATCTTTATTGCTATTGCTCCCAGGTCCACTCTGGCCTGAAGTGGTAGCACCTGATGAAATTCTATCTATGGGTCAAATAAAACTGTTTGACCATTTAAACTGTATGCAGACAAATAACTTGTGCTAAATTATATTGTTAGAAATAGAACTGTTAGATCCTTTAACTGTGTATAAACAAACGACTGATGTTTAATTGAATTGTTAGTGATACTTAGCAATACTTGGAAAAATTTAACTATGCGCAAAGGAATGAGCTTAGGTTTGTTTAAAAACATCATAAACAAATCCTATAAATCTAATATATATGTATAAAGAGGATTTCTTATCAAATAAACTACAATAGTTGATACGCCATAAAACCAAACCAAATCAAACTATATATATTTATATCTATTTCATTTAATCTGTTTTTCCTTACTTTTCTTTATCTGTCTCTTTCTCTCCATGTCTAAATAAATTTATTCAAGTATAATTAATTTTCTGTTTTTAAACAACACATTCAATAATTTATAATGGACTTCTGCAAATCTTAAACTGACTCTATTTATTAAATCTGCAGGAGTAGATCATTCTCATTCCACTATTGAAGGAATAGTGGTACTTTCTACAAGATCATTTTCCATAATTAATTTTGTCCTTTAATCTTTGCCATTACTTGAATTGTTAAACCCCCCATCTTTTTTAAAAATAAACATAGAAATCTAAAGAATATATTAATACTAAGAGTTTCAAGATTACTAGATCATAAGTTAAAACCACCTCTTTTTTAAATTATGACAGAAATCTAAAATATATATTTATACTAAGAGTTTCAGGATTTCTAGATCGTAAATTAAAACAACCTGTCTTTTAAATTAAGACAGAAATCCAAAATATATATTTATACTAAGAGTTTCAAGATTTCTAGATTGTAAGTTAAAACCACCTCTCTTTAAAATTAAGACAGAAATCTAAAATATATATTTATACTAAGAGT
Source organism: Sepioteuthis lessoniana (assembly GCA_963585895.1). Lineage (NCBI taxonomy): Eukaryota > Metazoa > Mollusca > Cephalopoda > Myopsida > Loliginidae > Sepioteuthis > Sepioteuthis lessoniana. Next base: position 40,708,904 of record OY757908.1, on the reverse strand, counting down.
TTCAATATTTCTAGTTCATAAATTAAAACCACCTCTTTTTTTAAATTAAGACAGAAATCTAAAATATATATTTATACTAAGAGTTTCAAGATTTCTAGGTCATAAGCTTGTACTACATTTTGAATAATCTCAGTCCTATAAGTGGGATGAGGAGGTAATAGATAGAAAGTAAAGAATTATAAAAATTGAACCAAATTCAAACGATAAAAATAGGAAAATAAGTCTATAAAACTTAATAGTTACCCACCCAAGCATTTGTATTGCCATTTTTAGTTTGAAAAGTTGAGAAAAACCAAAAAGTTGACAAATGAAATAGATTTTCACTTGATCTCAGTGATGAAAGTTTCGATAAATTCATTGCCACAAAATCTCATTCACGTTTATTATGGATTTTGCAAGTTCTTTTTTGGAACAGTCTAATCAACAAATCTATGTGAGGTGCTTTTCTATACAGTCAATGAAGGAAAAATTCATTCTCCTATAAATTGCAGCCCATCCGTAATGGTAGTGGTGGTGATAGAGTGGCATAGCACTTAAGCACCCAAAATATACATCAGTTTCCCTTGGTATCTAAAATTAAACAATTTACTTTTTGAATCTAAGTCTTTGACTCAAAACTTTCTCATTGCTGGCTTCAACTGAAAATAACTTTTAATCCCATCTGTCAGTCAAATGATTTCACACTTTCACTTGGTTTGTGATGGTGGGATTGATGGCAAAGAGATAGCGGTGAAGACAATATATATAACACATACATTTCTTCGTTTTTTTCTATTCTTTGTTTAGGCAAATAAGACCCTTGATTATTTTACTCTACTAGCCTCTCATATTTTCTCTCTTACAAATGTTATTGCACGATAAATTACATCATAATTATCTTTACATCATCAACATCTGACAGCAGAGATTCGTCTGACTCTCTCTCTCCATCAGTCCCTATTATCCATTGCTCCAGGCAGGTCTTTCAAAATACATCTTGTGTTCACTCATTGCTAATGTAAATACATTCTTGCTGGTCAGCCAACACTGGCACATTGATGCCCAGGGGTCCATTGAAGAATTTCACTTATGAGTAAACTTTTTCTTCTCTAGCAGTGTCCTGCATGTCTTGTTCATCTTACATGGATGATTTTTGAGATAGAAGGTAATTGGCTGTACAACTGTTTCGTTGGGTGTTGGTTCTCAACTGTTTCGTCAGGTGAAGGTTCCAAGATTTATTCAAAATAACTTCTGCCATTTTTGCGTAGTTCTCATTTAGCTTTTTCTCTATGTGTTTTGTTGGCATTCATGTGGTGCATCCATACAGTAGTATTGACAAAAAACTACTTATTTCAAGACACCTAAATAAGGTCATAGAGTACAATGGCTGAAACAGCGGCCAGAAAGAGTTGACATGCTGCACAATGAACAACCAGAAAGCTGCCCGTGGTGTAATCGTTATCGTCGTCGGAAATGGACACGGCGACATGAGTTCGAATCCTGGACGAGACTGATTGCATTTCACAGAGCACTAATACCCTTGGGGAAGGTATGAATCCAATTATTCTCCCCCCCAGCTATGGGTAACTAGTAGGGCAGACTAGGTTCTTCAGCCTTGGTGAGGCAACTAGTCTAGGAGAAGGAAAACTCAAACCTGTTAAACTCTGCTTAAAAATTGACCTTGTGTCATATCCTGCCCGAGCAAAGGGGTTGGTACATAGGAACAACCAGAAAGCTCTTTAAAGGTTTGCATGTAACTGTTGAAAATATTAGGCAGTCTATGGAGAAGAGCTTGAAAATCATTGTTGTATATTGAATTAATGAGTCACTGGCTTAAATTTTAGTAATAAGGATTGGTTGGTTGGTTGGCTGTTTTGCTTTATTGCATATCAACCCTTTTTGGGTCATTAAATGCCGAATTAAGTCATTTTCATAAAAGTTTGTAATTTTGGTTTGGTTTTATGGCACATCAACCGTGTAGATTATCTAATGCCAAATCCATTTTTATACATATAAACAATTCTATTTCCAGCAATTCAGTTTAGCATAAGTACAGTTTGGTTCTATTTGATCCATAGATAGGACCCTATCAGGTGCTACCACTCTGGGCCAAAGTGGACCTGGGACCAATGGCAATAAAGAGCTACTCCGCATTCCCCAAAACTCCAGTTTTACTACTGCCTCACTATCAGATAGTTTAGTGTCATGTTCAGAACACTTGTTATGGGAGATATACCCATATTTACCAACCCCTCCGCTCGGGTAAGATATGATACAAGGTCAATTTTTAAGCGAAGTTTAACAGGTTCTAATTCAGAGTTTTCCTTCTCCTAGACTAGTTGCCTCACCAAGGCTGAAGAACCCAGTCTGCCCTACTATTTGCCCATAGCTGGAGGGAGAATAATTGGATTCACACCTTTCCCAAGGGTATTAGTGCTATGTGAAATGCAATCAGCCTTATCCAGGATTTGAACTTGTATCACCGTGTCCATTTCCTACGACGATAACCATTACACCACGGGCATCTCCTTATGGGAGATATACCCCTCTGCAGAGATGCAGTCGGTGTATTCTGAAGCCTTAGCTGACTGGGGCATTAGTAATGAGGGAAAGCTTCACAATATAAAACAAGACAAAGTTAGCAATGATAAATCCACATAAAAAACAACAAATTAGATAACCTTAAGAAAATAAAACAATAAAATTTTAAAATAGGAACAAACAAAATAACCCTAAACTGGATTATAGGGCATGAAAATACTAAAATGTATTTGATTTTCTTTAGTCAAATGAATATTTTTTATGCTTTTGCAATCTGAAGTCTTAGACAATCACATTTGGCAGAAGAGAAAGTTGTTGCTTTTTTTACTTCGTTCATACTTTTCTTAAGAGATCAGTGTACTTTAAACTCTTTTACTTTGGATGATTTATTTACAAAGGACAAGCAAACACCTATGAGGAAAAGAATAAAATAGTGTAGACTTACTGAATTTTTTATATAGCAATATTTACAGAGATCCTGCAGGCTGAAGATTGTTATAAGAATGGACACTTATTAAAATGTGAAGTTTAGTGAAATACATTAGAAATGTCCAAATAATAACAAAGATCTTTATAATTAATTTTGGCTAATATTTTCTAAAGGATGATAGTAAAAGGTAAGATCTCAGTGAGACTCAAACTCTGATAATCATTGTTCAAATACACACTGTTCTCCACTGTAGTCAAATGATATCCCGAGTAAGTCATAAAATGATATCCAGAGTAAGTCATAAAATGATATCCCAAGTAAGTCATAAAATGATATCCAGAGTAAGTCATAAAATGATATCCTGAGTAAGTCATAAAATGATATCCTGAGTAAGTCATAAAATGATATCCCAAGTAAGTCATAAAATAAAAAGAAACTAAAAGTTAAAAGATGAAAAAATATTCATCAAAATATTCTATATAAATTAATAAATAAATATGGAATGTAGCAAAATATTTAGTCATTTTCACCAGCTGGACATATCCAGGGGTGGTAGATGAGCATCACACATCCTCGGAAGATAGTAAATTTATCACAAATCTTAAACTTACTCAAAAATGAGAATTTTTCTGTCTGGTATTATGAAATAAACTTGAATAAATTAAGATAATGATAAGAATCTATTTTTGTGATGAAGAAGCAAAAGTAGAAAAGGTCATGATGCATTTTGTGCTGTAACACAGATAGTCTGAATATTATCAGAAATATCTTGAGTAATGTTCCTGTTTTCACCTTTTTGGAGCAGGGAAAGCAAGCAAATACAAGACAACTCATTCTTAAAAATAATCTGTCTTTTACTTATGAGTGAGTCTTTTACAAACACATATATATACACACATATATACACACATATATATATATATACACACACACACTGGTGGCATAGCATATCCATTGGTTGAACAAAAAATGTTTTATAATCAAAGACTTATTTGGTCTTTTATATATATATATATCCTATTTACCAACCCCTCCGCTCGGGTAAGATATGACACAAGGTCAATTTTTTAAGCGGAGTTTAACAGGTTTGAATTCAGAGTTTTCCTTCTCCTAGACTAGTTGCCTCACCAAGGCTGAAGAAACTAGTCTGTCCTACTATTTACCCATAGCTGGAGGGAGAATAATTGGATTCATACCTTTCCCCAGGGTATTAGTGTTATATGAAGTGCAATTAGTCTCGTCCAGGATTTGAACTCGTGTCGCCGTGTCCATTTCCTACGATGATAACCATTACACCAAGGGCACCCCCCCAAAATATATATATATATATATATATATCAGTGGTGAAGGCACTTAGCTTATGTGCATTATTAGGTTTGTGAGAAGTGTGTTTTTAATTTGCAGTAACTTGACTGTCATGTTTATCTGGATTTTGTGGGGTTGTTCAGTGTTATTTTCGAGATTGGATAGTGTAGTTAAGTTTCATGGAGGGTGTATTTCAAATTAGTAATGACTCTCTGGTTTATTTGTATAGATATTTGTAGCTGTCAGACTTATATTTCAAGCCTGGGTGATTAAGTTTCATGAAAAAATCTAAATGACACATATATTTTTAGACTTTTTATCCATTTGTCTTTTTATAAAAAGTTTTTCCTAAATTCTAGAGTACAGTAATTTCCACAGGAATTACATTCTATTCTCAACCAAGATACCTTTTGAAACAATAATCTTATTTTTCTTTTAAAATAGTCTCTTGTTTGCTTAGCCTGTCCACTTTTGATGCATTTTCTAGCAACACTCATAGTTAGAGTAACTTAAAGTATTACAAAAAACAGAATCAAAAAATCTGTTCATACTTCACAAATGGATGGTTCATCTCCTCTGTGTGTTTGCATGTGTCTTTTTAAGTGTGATTTTAGTGAAAATGCAGATCCACAAACTTCACAAGAAAAAGGTTTCTCACCAGTATGAATCATTCTGTGCATTTTTAAAGATGAAGCATCAGGAAAAGCACATTCACATATTTCACAAGAATATGGTTTTTCTCCAGTATGTGTTCGTAAGTGTCTCTTTAAGTGTGGTCTTTGGGAGAATGCAGATCCACACATGCTACATGCATATGGTTTCTCTCCAGTATGTATTCGCATATGCTGAGTCAATGTTGAAGTTTCTGAGAATGCAGTACCACACACTTCACAAGTATATGGTTTTTCCCCAGTGTGTGTTCGCATGTGTCTTTTCAGCTGTGATCTTGTTAAAAATGAAGATCCACACACTTCACATGAATAGGGTTTTTCTCCACTATGTGTTTGCTGATGTCTTTTCAAAGATGAGGTGTCAGAAAATACAGAACCACACACCTCACAAGAATATGGCATTTCATGAGCATGTGTCTGCATATGTGTCTTCAGTCGTGATTTACATAAAAAAACAGATCCACACATTTCACAAGAATTGGGTGTCTCTTCACTATGTGTTTGCCAATGTATTTTCAAAGATAAAGTGTCTGAAAATACAGAGTCACACCCTTCACAAGGGTATGCCTTCTCTCCAGTGTGTATTTTCATGTGTCTTTTTAATTGTGTTCCATGTGAAAATGCACATCTACACACATTACATAAATATGGCTTCTCTCCAGTATGGGTGTGCATGTGCACTTTTAAGGATGAAGTACGAAAAAATGAAACTCCACATATTTCACAAGAATAAGGTTTCTCTCCACTATGTGTTTGTAAATGATGTTTTAATGATGTAAGTTCTGAAAATGCAGATCCACACACTTTACAAGGATATGGCTTCTCTCCAGTATGTGTTCGCATATGTCTTCCTAAATTTGATGGATGTGAAAATGCAGATCCACAAACTTCACAAGAATATGGTTTTGCACCAGTATGTGATATTCGATGTAGATTTAAATAGGAAGCATCAGAAAATGCAGATCCACACACTTCACAAATATATGGTTTTTCCCCTGTGTGTGTTCGCATGTGTCTCTTTACATGTGATCTTTGTGAAAATGCAAACCCACATACTTCACAAGCATAAGGTTTTTCTCCAGTATGCCTCTGCATATGCTGTCTCAAAGTTGAAGTTTCTGAAAATGAAGATCCACACACTTCACAGGAATATGGTTTTTCTCCAGTGTGTGTTCTCATATGTCTTTTCACTTGAGATCTCGATAAAAATGAAGATCCACAAACTTCACATGAATAAGGTTTCTCTCCACTATGTGTTAGCTGATGTCTTTTCAGATATGAAGCATCTGAAAATACAGAACCACACACTTCACAGGGATATGATGTTACTCCAGCGTGTCTCACTGTGTGTCTTTGTAATTCTTCATTTTTTGAAAATGCACACCCACAGACATTACAAGAATATGGTTTTTCTGCAGTATGTGTTCGCATATGTATTTTTAAGGATGATCTTCGTACAAATGTTGATCCACATACTTCACATGAATAGGGTTTCTCTTTACCATGTGCTCGCCAATGATGACTTTTTAAAGATGAGGTATCTGAAAAGGCAGAGCCACATAATTCACAAGTATGTGGTTTCTCTCCGGTATGTATTCGCATATGTCTGATTAAATTAGATCTTAATGAAAATGCAGATCCACAGACGTTACAAGAATGTGGTTTTGCACCAGTATGAATCTGCCTGTGCCTTTTTAAAGATGAAGTGTTAGAAAATGCAGTACCACACACTTCACAAGAATGTGGTTTCTCTCCAGTATGTATTCGCAAGTGTCTGTTTAAGTTTGACTTTTGTGAAAATGTAGATCCACACATGTTACAAGAATATGGTTTTTCTCCACTACTTGTCAGTTTATGTGTTTTCATAGATGAAGTGTTTGAAAATTCAGAGTCAGCCACTTCACAAGAAAATGCTTTTTCTTCCGTGTTTGTTCCCATATCTTTTTAAATGTGTTCTGTGTGAAGACACATGTCAATATATGCATCAGGATATGGTTTCACACTCATATGAAAGTAGACAGAATTTATAAAAGATATAGCTCAACAAACTTCACAATCATATACTTTCTCTCCAGTATGTATGACCATGTATTCCTTCAAACAATTGATTCTTACATTTAACAAGAATATATTTTTCTTTGGTAAATTCTTTTATATTTATGAGTATTTTATATCAGTCTATGTAAAAATGCAAATCTATACTGTTTGCAAGTATTTGATTTCTTTTAATGCATCTTCTCATGTTTAAGAATTAAGTGAAAAAAATAACATTCATTCATGTGAACATATTCATGTCTTTCAGCTTACATCTAGGAAAAAAATTACAACTCACACAAGAATCTGCTTTCTTAAGTTTTGTCAGCAGTTTAGGTTTCATGTTGAGCTCTTTGATTTAAAGATATTTTCTCATTTTCTCTTTTGATGGATATACCTTTTATTCCAATGAACAACAATAACAAAATAATTTTCATCATTCATAAGTTGAAATTCCATTTTCAGGCCAAAATATCTGTAAAAATAAAAACAAAAATGAGTTCAATGATTCATAAATAATATTGTGAATTGAAAAACCAAAATCATTAAATACAGTATGACAGTGAATCTGCTGGGGTTATTTGTCTCTGCCTCCTACCAGACAGGACTTGACACAAGGTCAATGACCCAAAGGTCGGTTTAAAGTGGGGATTAGGGGAGGGGAAGGGAAGGTCGGGCATGGGCCAAGGCTTAAGCCCTCCTGGTCATCGACCCACTTAGTGCAATGAGGGCCTGATGACTGGACATGGACCCAAATCTGGGTCCAGGCACATATGCCTGATTATAGCTTAAACTGGACCACAGGGTCCAGTGCTATACAAGGGTGACAAAGGTGTCAATGATGCAGCGCACCCAACCGAAGATGGCCCAGCCAAAGTGAATCTGCTAGGGTATTCAAACGAATATGTTAAAAGTTAAAATTCCTATACAGTGTTGCTTTGGTTACAACAATCGAATTGATGAAGTCATAACAATCAGCTGGATATGGACATTAATTATTACCATCATGGTCAAGTGTACACAACCATGTTATGGTTTTGTCTCTTTGTTTTAATGGCATACCAACCTTTGTGGGTTATTTAATGCCAAATCCATCTTTATAGATGAACAAAAGTGATACTATTTAACCCATAGCAGGAGGAAAAAGGGGCTTCATGCCTTTCCCAGGGGTATTAGTCCAAAAGTAAATGCAATCATGTGAGTGGAGTTTGAATTCACCCTATTTACCAAACCCCTCCATTCAGGCAGGATATGACACAAGGTCTATTTTTAAGTGGAATTTAACAGGTTTGAATTCAGAGCTTTCCTTCTTCTAGACTAGCTGCCTCACCAAGGCTGAAGAACTCAGTCTGTCCTACTATTTACCCTTAGCTGGAGGGAGAATAATTGGGTTCATACCGTTCCAAAGGGTATTAGTGCTATGTGAAATGCAATCAGTCTCATCCAGGATTTGAACTCATGTCGCTGTGTCCATTTCCTACAACGATAACCATTACACCACGGAAACCTCCTGGAGTTTGAATTCACAACAATGTTGCAGTCCAGCACATAATCTGGACAGAACAGTCCCAGTAGCTTAACAGAAAATTTGAACTTTTGAGAAAATTGGGAATATTTCTAAAACATCCAGATTTTGGGGCCATTCTACCTAATAGGTTAACAGTGACATAAAATAACTTCAGCAAATGCATTGGGTGTTGGTTTAGGCAACTGAATCAGAAGCAAAAGCTTGGACTAATAATTTAAAATTTTATAAAACAGTTTGAGGTGCCCGTGGTGTAATGGTTATCGTCGCAGGAATTGGACACGGCGACACGAGTTCAAATCCTGGACTGATTGCATTTCACATAGCACTAATACCCTTGGGAAAGGTATGAATCCAGTCATTCTCCCTCCAGCTATGGGTAAATAGTAGGGCAGACTGGGTTCTTCAGCCTTGGTAAGGCAACTAGAAGGAAAACTCTGAATTCAAACCTGTTAAACTCCACTTAAAAAATTGACCTTGTGTCATATCCTGCCTGAGCAGAGGGGTTGGGTAAATATGATAAAACAGTTTGATTTTGCTTAAAGCAATATGGTACAATTGCAGTAGACATAAGAGTGAATTTGTAAGATTGTCTGGAGTATAAACAGTATGCAAGATCACGAGTGAGTTCGAGTCTCATTGGGTGCCCCTTTCATATGGCCTTGTGCCACATCTAAGCAAAAAGCTTAGTAAATTTCCATAAACAGTATGCAAGATCATCATTCCTATTTATAAACTTTCCTGACAACAGCAGGCAGTTACAGTTATAATTGGCCACTCAGAAAATGAGGATTGAAAGCATTTAAGATCATCCTAGAATAACCTCTCAATTACAAGTCAAACGTTTTTGCCAGAAAAATATATCTTTTGGATTTTAACACTAGAGCAAATCCACAGACTAGGATTACCAAAACTGGATTCTGTGAATAAAAGATCAAAACGGCAACAAGAATTCTAACAAAATTTAAGATCATCCTCAAATACCCTCTCAATTACAAATCAAACTTTCTGCCAGGAAAATATATCTTTTGAATTTTAACACTAGAGCAAACCCACATACTAGGATTACCAAAACTGGATTCTGTAAATAAAAAATCAAAATGGCAACAAGAATTCTAACAAAATTTAAGATCATCCTCAAATACCCTCTCAATTACAAATCAAACTTTCTGACAGGAAAATGTATCTTTTGGATTTTAACACTCGAGGAAATCTACAGACTAGGATTACCAAAACTGGATTCTGTGAATAAAAAAATCAAAACGGCAACAAGAATTCTAACAAAATTTGTGGACAAATATTGGTGAGTTGTAAACTCATATGAGGCTTTGCTGAATTGAAGTTGTACAAACAATGAAGTCATTGGAAGATTGTATTGTAAGAGAAAAGCTGAATTGATCACAAATATAATTCTCACTAACCTTCAAGGATCAGTACTGAAACCTTTATTGCTTTTGATATCTATAAATATTTTACCTAATAATATAAAATCAGATATAAGACTATTTACTGATGATATTAAGTTATTTTTATGACCATTATCAAAAGAAACAATACAGATGAATCTAAATAAATTGTCATATTGAGAAAATATTTAGAAATTAAATTTACTTGTTTAAAATTCTGATACATGGCACAATGGATAAGGCATTTGTTTTGAAAGTGCTTCTGAGTGAAATCATCTGGAGGTTGCAGGTTCAATCCCAACAACAGGTAAAAATAACAAGGAATACTTACAATAACTTAATACTTGTACCCAGTCATGTTTAACAGAATTGAAACAGTCTACTCCAATGATTCAGAAAAAGGGTTCAGTTCGAGATTCTATGTGGATTCCCAAGTTCAACATAAAACACCTGAAGAAGCCCAAAGGACATATTGGCTGAAACATTGTGAGTATAACAATAAAGATAAGGTCAATAGTTCGAATATTCTAAGTTATAATAATTAAAATTTGATATAAAAGAATCTAAAGTACTACATATTGGATCCCAAAGCATTAAATTTGAATATAAATAAAGCAACAAGGAAATCAAAAACAGCAAGTACGGAATGCAATCTAGAGGTTGGCTTTGATGATACATTTAAAGCTGACAAGCATATTTTGTCTATTGTATTGAGAGCAAATAGAATGATTGGTTGAAGGGTTAGAAATTTTATTTCAATAGAAGCAAATAGTATTTTCAAAATATACTAAACCCTAATAAGACATCATGTAGAATATAGTACTCGGCCTGGATTCCAGTCTCAAGACATTGAGATTGGAGAGAATATGTGTGTGTGTGTGTGAACAGGATTTGGCATTAAATAACCCTCAAGGGTTAATATGTCATTAAACGAAATAACCTAACCTATCTATCCCATAGCGAGCACTAAAAAAAAATTAATAAATAAAATAGAATAAATTCTAAAGATACTCTCCTTCTTATTCTTACAACCAACTGATATATATATATATATATATATATTAATGTGTTCTAAACTCATTACCCAAAATTACGTTGGTGACTTGCTAAATTGTTCAATGATAATTTGAATTTCTAACATTAATATTTACATTTTATCAGCTAATGGATAATTCGATTCTTGCTTGTCGAAATTAAAATTTAAACATTTCATAAACACGTAATCGAAAATATTCGGCTGCATAAATAATTATTTACTAGGCTTAGCGTACTTTTGGCACAAGGACAGATTATGGAACGCCTAGCGAGAATCGAACTCACTGACAATGGTCTGCTAATATAGCTTGCTAATCATGGCTGTAGGTGAGGTGGCCAAATTGATAATATAAAGCTCAAATCTTTAATTTATAATGAAATAAATGAATTATATGCTATCACACACATCTTTTGTCCAATATTTGTTTTTAAAAAAGTGAAATATTTTGTACATCTAGACCAACACTTAAGGAAAAAAAGCCACGATTATATCAAGCATGTTATAGATAGCGAGATTATTGTTGGTTCGATTCTTACTGGCTAACGTTTACTATTTACCTTCTTGTATCAAACTAAGCTAAATATCCACAACAATAAATATCAAACATTACGAGCAAGTTTAAAAAAAGGAATCTTTTGCATATCACACTTACCGTTCCTGCTTTCTTTTTGTTTGATTCATAGCGTTCAAAGACGATTTGCAATTTAAAATAGGTAAAAACTAGCGAATAGTTCCTAAAATAAAATAATTCAAATTCAAGTACTAGTTTTCTGAGTTGTGAGGCTACAATTCACTCTCTCGTTACAAGAAAAAAATTTTTTTATAGAAGAGTGAATTTGAAGGGAGGTAATTAGTAATTAGAAATACACGCGGAACCACCATTCCCGTGTGATTACGGGAGAAACGGTTACTGTAAACGTATAATAACATTAACGGCCGAAAGTAAACGCGTTTTTTTGTTTGTTTGTTTTTTAAATCACAAACTGCACACGAAAAATGAAGATTAACGTCCAATGTAGTCTCTGCTCTTAATTGATCAAGCGTATATATATATATATATATATATATTATTCTCTTAATACCTTGTCCGGTGGCAAAGCTGCTTGGTAGCGCCAGGAGTGGTAGTATCGCCTTGAACTACCGAAACTGTGTTATCACCCTGGTTGGCGGCGGATGAAGACAGGGTATCTCACGTGCTTTCACACGTTGTATGATGAAAAAAAACAAAAAAAAAACCCCAAAAAAACTGTTGATCAGAAGTATGAATTATTTACTAAAACTAAACTTAGTTGAGGCACAAGGCCGGAAGTATGAGCACCTGGTGAGGATTAAACTCTCTAATAACGGTAGGTAGTTTAGATCGCTAACCATCACACTATGCAAGACACTCAAACAACCCAGTTTAGCTGCGATTGAGCATAAGGCTGCTAATATGAGGTACCTAGTGAGGATCAAACTCAGTAAATGTTCGTGCTGGATTTGTTTATCCTTACACTACAACGAACTATACACAGACGTGGTTTATGCACATATTATACTTCTGAGAATCCAGGGATTTATTTTTATCTATTTTTATTTATCTATTTATTTATCTATTTATTTTTAAATCTATTTACTTACTTAATTTTTTAAAATCTATCAATTTTTATTCATTTATCTAATTCTTTAAAGTTTGTTTATTGTTTAATAGATCAATTTATAAATCAATAAATTTTAAATAGATTAATTAAAAAACAGATTTATTAACTTTTTTAAACTGATTTATTTAATTTATTTTATTTATTTATTCAGTTCATTGAATTTATTCATTTTTTATCTAATTAATTTATTTTCTAAATTTATTTATTCATTTCCAAATTAACCAATTTTTTAATCAATCAATTTTTCAAATTTGTTTATTTAATCAATTGATTTATTATTTTACTCCTTTGAGAATTTTTCACACCAACATTAACTGATGGTTTTTCACAAGAGTTTGAGTGACAGCAAGTCTCCTTAAGTCTCTAGGACTCTTCTCAGTATTCTGGACACTCTTAGTAATGCTGTATTCTGGATGGTCTATTTGTTTCTTAAGAAAAATGTAATTAAATTAATGATTTTCATAGTTGCTAACAAGGAGACTTATAAAGCATAATTCCCCTTTAATTGTTGTATAAGTGAATCAATGTTTTATATTTTTTATGCATTCTATTTTTTTACTCCAACAAAGACTAATTTACATGTATAAAATCTTTACTGAAATAGATATAAATATAAAAAAAAGATTGGAATGAAAATATGCATGAGACACATTCATTATAGAAGTTTGATTAATATCAAAGAAAGTTATATTATTCTGTTTTTTGTATATAAAGTTGTTATTGTATTGTCACGTGATGGCTCACGGAGACGAGGAGGTGGGAATGATACTCCCCCCCCGTTGAACTAACATTATCTAGGAGTCAAAAAGTGACCGTTAGGAGAGAATGTGGGTCACGCAGATGTTCGCACCTAAGTGACCTTGGGTCACCGGACATCGGAAGGGGAAAGAGAAAATGAAGCCAAATGATTGGCGGGGACCCCAAACGGAAGTGGGGTTCCCTTCCCCTCAGCGGAAGTAAATACAAAAAAGGTAGTTTTTGAGCAAGTCTCGTGGCAGACGGACGATAGCCATTTTACTCCGGGCTAAAGACAAAAGACTAACTGAGACATGAAGGACTCCAAAATCCTTCAAGCCAGTACTAAAAACAGAACAAAGTCTATTAGCCCGTGAAAAAAGAAAAATTCTCCAGTGGAACCCCGTCAAAAAAATAAGATAAGTAACTTTGGGACATTTTCCCTTTACACCCAAATTTTGTTTACCACTCTCTCTCAATTTGAAAAAGGATAAAAGCCAAGATAAGACATTCATATTCATGGACTATCCTATTATATATTTTTGACACTTTGAACGTATATATATATATGACCGTAGTAAAGAACCTATATATTTTCATTTTACCATGTGGTCTATGTTATTATTTCATGCTTTCCTTTCAGCTTCTATTCGCCTTACATTATCTTGCTTAGAACTGTCCTATTAATTCCTAAAGTATCACATGGGAAACCGGAGTTGCCGACTACTACAACAACATTAATATTATTACAACTAAGACCTATAGGCCCGTATTCTTCTATTATCTAAGGGAAAGAAGTTTAGCGGCCTGGTGGGTGTGTGATAGTGTGAAATTTTGGACCCCTTTGCCAGCGGTGGCCAGTCTGGCCCTAAATTATTCCCTCACGTAATATGCCAGTTCTTATCTGCCTGAGAAAAGAACTCTGAACAGGACTTATTTCTGTAGGGGATCAAGTGCCAACCTGCCCCGTCTTCACACGTGCGAAAATAAAGTCCCGTTTAGGGATTTTATTCAATTTGCCGTCACAGACCTAAAATGGGGGCTCGTCCAGGATTTAATATTATAAATAATATTTATTGCTAGTAGTCGTGTGACAATTCCTGCCGTCTAAACCTACCCTGGGAGACCGTGAAAGGAAAAAAAGGAATATTGTTGAAACAGTCAAATTACTTGTTGATATAACTGTTTGGAAAAATTAAAGAAAAAATGGACAAAATAGAGAACTTTTTAAAAGAACCCTCCATGGAAAAGTTGGAGAGGCTGAGAAAAAGCGAGATAATAAAAATTGGCGAGAAGCTTGAGTTAAATGTTGAAAATTCTATGAGGAAACATGAACTCGTTATAAAAATAGCAAGACACATGGTCGACGAAAATGTGTTCGAGGAAGCAGTATTAGAAGAGCTACCAACGGAAATGATAAGAATGACTCCAGAAGAAATTGAACTGGAGAAAATTAAAATACAAGCACAAATGGAACTACAGAGAAATAAGATGGAACTGGAGAAACTAAAATTCAGCAAGAAACGAGGCTGCGAGAAGTCGACTTGGCAATAAGAGGACGCAAAGAAAGCCATGACAGTTTCGAAGTAACGAAGCAAGCGAGGCTAGTCCCAAAATTTGAAGAAGCCAACGTGGACGGCTACTTCGCACATTTTGAGCGAACTGCACTAAATCTTGGATGGCCGAAAGAATGCTGGTCGATGCTACTCCAAACTGTGCTGACAGGAAAAGCACAGAGAGCATATGCAACTCTGCCCACAGAAAATTGCGCCGACTATGATTTGGTGAAAGCAGCGGTTCTTAAAAGCTTCGAGTTGGTTCCAGAAGCTTATAGACAGAAATTCAGAACACAGAGAAAAACTGAAAACCAGTCTTATGTGGAATTTCTGAGAGAAAAGGAGAACGCGCTGGATAAGTGGTGTGACTCTAAGAGGATAGACGGAGATGCTGAGAAACTCCGGCAGCTAATATTAGCTGAAGAATTCTTAAACTGTGTGCCAGAAGAAGTCAGGGTTCACCTAAGTGAAAGGAAAACCGACGTGACTTATGAAATGGCTGCACTAGCAGACGAATACATCCTCACACACCGAAAGACAATGGAAAAAACGTTCACGGGAAACAGAGTGAAGTCTAAAGCTGAGTTAAAACCTAAGGAAGATCGCCAACCTTACTTACTTAACTTATGTATATTGACTGCTTCTCTATTTCCCCATTTTCAACTGGATCATCTTGAAAAGAGGGCAGATCAAAAGAAAATCTCAAATTGAGTAGAAACTTTAAAAAAAAAAACCGTTGGAGGGGAAAAAAGAAAAAAATTCCCAAAAAAGTTACAGTAAAAAAGAAATCAAAATATTAGGCTCAGGCCATTTATTAATGTTTTTATTATCAGTTTTGCTTTACACATCTTTAATTACCATCTGTACTATATATACGTAGCTGCTACAGTATTATGGGGTTTGATGGTATGGGTATAATAAATAATGATAATGCAGTGTTAGCTTTTAGCTTTGATTTATTAGTTGAGATGTACATAAAGTGTGTGGGTGATTTTTTTTTTTTACATAGGACAGGAAACTACTCTTATAAAACAGGAGAGTTTGCTGGAAAAAGAGCGGAAGACACTCTTTTACAAGCTGCTCGACTAATGTGTAAAAAGATAAGAATTTCCTCGCATTACAAATACAGTTGGTTTCACAATCTATTTTCAAATGGCCCATCTTTGAAAAGAAAGCCAGACAAAAAATTCTCAAATTGGGTAGAAAGCTGAGAAAAAAAAAATTCCCTAAAGGTTACCCCACAAAGAAGATAAAGAAATAGAATAACTAAGGTAAGACCATTTATTTAAGTTTTCAACAATAATCTACAAATATTTCACTGCCTGTAAAACATTAATTTTTTACTTTTTTAAAAATTTCCTATTTTTATGACAAAATGTCTTTTTTTCCTGACATCTTTATTTAAATTTCAACCTGAATACAAGGGACACAACTCATCATAGCTAAATGAGTGTTGCTATAGGTTTCATACTTTTTCATCTAACATTTGTAGAGAAGAGGAAAATCTCGTATTTTGTTTTGGCGCGCTATTTAATTCAACACTGAATTTCACCCAATCAGGATGACTTATCCCATTCAGCCCGGACCTTCACTTCCGGCTAGCAAAACGGGTGAGCAGCCAAAACCACTCTCTTCGGCTTGAGACGGCGACCAGAACGGACGTGTCTCTGGTCGCCCCTGCTTAGCGATGCTTTTTAGCTAAACAAGCCACCCAGTGAGGACATATCACTGTGGCTTTAACCCTAGCAGCAGCAACATGGACACTCAGCGAGGGAACCTTCTAATTTATGGATTCTTTGCGTCTAATATATTTTAGACCAAGGAATCCCAGTTGAATATGAATTAGATACGTTCAGCATGCCTTCCACAAGCACCACAAAAATTTACTATGTCGATCCGAGCGCCACTTCGCTCTCGACAAGCTCCCATTTCACCTCTGGTCACATTAATGGAGATAACGCCTACTCTCCACAAATACCAGACACACAAAACTACACGGTGGCCTTGAATACTCCCCTTACCACACGTCCAACGACACGCTGCCATCTCAACATCTAGCTAAGCCATTTCTTTCGAAGAAGAGTCATTGAAAATAACCAATGATATTATAGACAAGACTTGACCTCTAGCTGACCTTTATAGCAGTTCTCTGAATGGTTAGTTCACTTGTGAGAACGGGTCAGTTAGGTAGAGTTGGTTAGAGTAGTCTAGAGTGCTGTAACGAACAGACGCCTAATATGACTATTTCTCCACTCGTATGGTTGACGTGGGAAATTGGGTGAATAAAAACGTTGCAAATCTAACAAAATTTTTGTGTCCATTTATAAGAATAGAAATGGACACAGAATAGAAATGGACACAGACACCAAGATAAACCCCTATCCACCCGAAGAAATCCCAGACAAAAGACTAGAAAAAACGGCCAGATAGGTAAGTATTAGAAAAAATAAGGTGTATGCAATACAAAAATCTTATTCAAATTTAATGTTCCCTGCTTTTTTAGCAGAACAAATATTGACAAAGAATTTTTTTCCCAAATAATTTAAAAGAAAATTAAAGTTTCTATTAGATCATAGAATTAAAATATCTCAAAACATTTTTTAAATTTTCTTTTTTAATTTAAAATTCAAATTTGGGGTATTATTTTCTTAGAACAGCTTCCAATTAAAAAAAATTCTTTGTTTCAGGCATACCTTCATACTTTTGTCTTTTTATTATATATCAAATTTATATATCAAATTATGTATCCCAACTGATTAAACAGTGCCGCACACACACACACACACACGCATGGGGAAGGGTAAAGTTAAATGATAGAAAAATCAGAAAGTTTTTTGATAAAATAACAGATGCATTATAGAATTCATTCATAGATAAATGAACAGGAGAAATTTCGTTTAAAATTGGATAATTCCCAGATTTTTTATGTTTTTTTTTCTTCAGTCATGAGTTGTTATTTGTTTAGTACGAATGTCTTTGGTAGTAGTGCGGGTTCACGGTGACACCAACTCGGTCAGTTGCCCGGGCGCGCCATATGCTTAAAGGCGCCATCAAGGATCTTTCCTTGTGAAAATATTTATAATTATGCTTGAAAATGGCGCCGAACTTTTAGTTATCAAGGGCGCCAACAACCATCGAGCCGGCCATGCACGGTGGCTATGTTATTCGTAGCAAATATTTTACGTTTATTTTAAAACAATTTTCAAGGGTGTCTCAATATATATGGAACCCATGTGACAGGTAATAATGATAATGATGTGTTCTTTTTTGTTTCAGATTTGAAAATAGTATACTTGAAATGAGTTGACAAGACAGGTATTCCTAAACAAGGATTTATTTAACAAAACATTCCCTGACAAAGCAATTCGTCAACTGATGGATGCCAGTAAGGGAGGTAACTACAATAACAAAATGCCTAGGGTGGATAAGTATAGTACAATATTATAACAACAACTAATCCTTGATCACAATGGCTTTGACAAGAGAGGAAAATATTTTATGTCACTAATTATTTGGAGACGAAATCATTCAAAACTGTGCAAATATTATTTTGCAAGAGGTTCAACTTTAACAATTATCTCTAGGAAAGCCAAATTTATCGTTGGGTACACAATTACAAGCCACAAGGTCAGTAAAATACCTCAACAGGAAGGTAGAAAACCCCATCTCCGGCAGGAAGTTGACTGCAATATATCCTGACAATGTGGATGCAGTGAGAAATTCTATCGGAAGCAGTCCAAAAAAACTCTCCCCGAAGAATGTTCCCAAGAACTTAGACTTTCACGTGCACTGTAGGATCAAGTCAATCAATTTCTGCCCTTCTCATCTGGTTTGACCTTTCTAAAGTGATATGATTGCTTTTTAAGACTCAGATGAAAGATGACTTGATGCAATATGAATTATCATATTAATTGATTGCATCTATTTTGAGACACCGGGGAGGGGTGTATCATATACGAGAACTTTTTTTTATCACATGCTCACTACATTCATGTAAATGTTCTTTTAGTCAAGGCCTCGTTCGGTCACATAGAAACGACCACAAAGATTGCCATTGTCACGTGATCTCCGCTGAGAAAGGAAAAATAAAGGATTTCCACTACCCTCCGTGTTTGAATTAGCCAAGGATTGACTGTTATAAGACAAATAAAGAATGTAGGTCAACTTCGGTCGGCCGTTGAAGGAAGAAAAAATGTGGGTCAGGCTATCTGTACTCCGTAACCTCACTCGAATCGCCTGACAGGGGAAGGAAGAAGATAGAAGCGAAATGATTGGCCAGAACCCTAAAACGGAAGTGGCACCGTCTTCCCGTCAACGGAAATAGGGTAAAAGAAAATCAGTTTTTGAAGATGGGGTCGTCGTGAGAGGACGCGAGTCATGCCAAGACTCCGGGTGAAGAAAGCGGAAAGAATCTTGGACAAGAAGTACCCATACCTTCAAGCCAGAACTAAATATAACATAAAGTCCGTCAGCCCGTAAAAGAGAAAATATTCTCCACAGGAATCCATCGGAAAAGATAAGTAAACTATAAGACTGTTTCTCCCCATACCCAATTATATACTCTCCTTCTCTCTCTCTCTCTCAATTTAAAGAAAGGCTAAAAGAAAAGAAAAAAAAAAGGAAATACATTTAGAATCATGTATTGTCTGCTAATAATATAGCCGACACGTTGAATATGGGTATCCGGGTGTGTAGTAAAAAGATTGATATATTTTAATGTTCCCACGTGTTGAAGTTGTTGTCAAGTTGCTATTTCATGTTTCTTTTTCAGCTTCTTCCGCCTTATGTTATTCTCGCTTAAATTGTCCTATGAATTCCTTTAAAAACATTATACGGGAAACCAGAGTTTTCGACTACCACAGTTAATATTATTATATCTAAACCTAGAGGTCTATATCTTCCATTGTTCTAGGGGAGGAAGAACTAGTGGTCTTGGTGGGTGTGTGTGTAGTGTGAAATTTGGAAACCCCTTGCCAACGGCGGTCAGTCTAGCTCTAAATTAACCCCCACATAATATGCCAGTTCCTATATGCCCGAGAAAGGACTCTGAACAAGGACTTATTCTACGAGGGATCAAGTGCCAGACCGCCCTGTCTTCACACGTGTGAAAAAAATAAACTCCCCGTTTGGTGATAACAATATTTAAATGCACCAGTTCCCATACGCTTTTAAATGGTTGCTCATCCGGGGATCTTTTTTATTTTAGTTTGCCGTCACACCATCCATTCACTCTACAAATCTGACTTAGTGAGAAGTCCAACCCAGTCAGACAGGGTTGTAGAATACACCAACTGCATCTTTGCCAAAGGGTAAAACCTCACCCCAACAAGTATCCTGAAGCTCTGGGGAATGTGGATGTTATATCAGCATATAGTTGCAAAGAAAGGAAAAAAAAACACAGTTGCAAAAACAAAGAACAAAGAATTTATTGGAAACAAATGAGTAAAAAGTCGAAATCGCTGGGTTTGTAAAAATGTGTTGATATGGAATTAAAAAGTAGAAAAAATATCTTATACTTAATAGTGGTAGGATTGTTTGACTTACGCGTACACAGTCAATCAGATGTTACGGGTGCGGAGAGGAGAGGCGTGTTCGGTGATTTCCGAGTTAGTCGGTTCCTTCAAAGCGGAGAAGAGGAAGGTCAATGTGGGTGATACGTGGTTTCGAATTTCGCCTCTATCTCTCTCTATATATATCAGTTGGAGTTCTGAGTCTGTTGGTGTTGTCTGCCTTCTTTTGACCTGTTGAGAAATTTGATTTTTATATCGTTTTTCTCTTCTGATCGCATCAGATTGGGTTTTCTTTGTCTTTTACCGCGAAGGTCACAGATTGTCCGAAAAATTACTTTTAATTATTTTTATTTTTTGACAAATTTCATCGACATTTCGCTATGGGCTGATCCTATGAGCAGAAACCCCTTTTCTCCATTTTGAAGTGAGTCTCAGCACCGATAACATCCGGCAAATGCTCTCGTGAGCACTAGTTACAATCATTATTTTGTGTGTACGATAGATTAGAAAGAGATCTCTTTCGGGCATATAACATGGAGTACTCCTTTATTACCATTGCTCCCAGGTCCACTCTAGCTTGGAGTAGAAGCACCTGATAGGGTCCTATAAGATTCAACGAAGTGTTAATTCATGAGTAAATGAGGTAGCTATCCCCCTTGTTTGGTACGGACACCTTAGAGTTGGGTACACATTACCATTGTACACCGACCAGTCACACACGTGACACCGTTGGAAGGGTTGGCCCTTTTTATAACCATTTTCTCCGAGCATAACACACTTGGCTTCGAGGGTGTTCTCGTGGTGTAATGGTTAAAGTGATGGATTGCGGAATCATAGTAAGCGAGTTCGTTCTCCAGTCGCGCTATTACGTTCACTTTCGGGCAAATACCCTTGGGAAAGGTATGAACCCCCTTATCTTCCCAGCTATGGGTTAAATAGTACCACTACTGTTCTTCTAGGAGAATAGTTTTAGCATTAAATAACCTACAAAGGTCGATATGCCATTAAACAAAGAAACACTTGGCTGACGGAGCTGCGACATTTAGACTTAGCGAAGGGAGCATTCTTTGTGGCGAACAGAGGTAAGAATCACACACTGTATCAGTATTTGCCCAAGTTATTGATTTGTGTGAAAGGGATTACAGAAGTTGTTTTCTATTTTGTTTTTAGTTTCACGGTCAAAGAAGGGTTTAAGAAGGAACGAAGACCTATTGTGAATAGACAACTTCTTTACCAGTTGAGCCTTTTATCTCATTTTTTGCCTCATTGTGCAACTGTTACATGGATAACATCCTTTTACCGCCGCTGGTTTTCTTACAAAAAAAAAAAACGATGAGCGCTTCTTACATATGTCATCAAGTTTATTTTAATAAACACCATGAAACTGAACAAAGAAGAAACAAATGACATTCAATAAAAGGATAACAGCAAATACGTTTCAAAAAATAAAAAAACAAGAAAGAAATGGCTAAAATTCTTACCGTGTTGGCTGTCCAAACCAACAACGTTAACTAAATAGGGTTTGTATACAAGTTCCCTTTACCAATTTCCGGTTAGGGTCTCATAGACCGCAGCAACCAATCGTCAGCACAAAATGGAATCAACAAAATCCACCAAACTACTCCATGACTGGATATTGGAGTCGTAGTTAAATTGATATAATCAAAAACAACTATATAAAAATAAGGCAAAGCTAACAGGTAAATTTAGCGACAGTTACACACCCCGTTTCTCATAACGCATTCGGTTATCCAACAGTAAGTAACCTAACACAGTAGGAAACAACAAATCAATTAATATAATGAGACATTTAAGTGTACACAATTCGAGTAAGGAACTCTCTTGCCTCCTTAGACACTACAAGAGTCATGGTGCGTTCAAGGAACAAAGAAAAGTCCATATAGCAAAAAGGTGGAAACCTCTTACACTTCACAGATCTAAACATAAAGGAAAAAAAAAAACATATCTTCACCCCGGATGAGCGAATTACCACGTCTGTTCTTCTCAAGTCCTATTCGTGAAAGAGGCAGAGTCCCCGATTCACATTGTAATGAGGTAAAAATAGACTCGTGACGTCGGAGAGTTCCTCAAACACTGTGACAAGGGAAACCACTCCGTTTAGTCTCCTAACAAATCAAATAGAACTGTTTGACATTTAAACTGCGTGCAAACAAATGATTTATGTTAAATTGAATTGTTAGAAATAGAAATGTTTGAGTATTTAACCGTGTGTAAACAAATGATTGATGTCTAGTTGAATTGTTAGCGATACATAGCAGGACTTTGGAATTTTCGAATTACTCGGAGCGTGTCACCGGTGGGTACAAAAACAAGGGGAGGGAAGTTTGTGGCGATTAAGGAATTAACAATAAAACTCCCAACTGGATGTTGACTCGTCGGCTGCCTGATACAAAATGTATAAATGCGTCGCCACGCATAAGGCTCCACGCATCCATCCGGTTAAAATCAGAAAAAAAAGAAAAATAATAAAATGTAAAGTAGCCAATGAGAAGCGGTCGCGCCAAAATTAGAAGAATTTTGGAGTGGCGAATTTGGAGCCGGTGAAAAGGGATAAATACTCAGGTTTTCTGTGAACCGACCTCTCTTTTCGGGTAGTGACGTCGAACCGACAACACCGTTTTTACTATCTGGTGTTTTGGGCACCACGCTATGTCTTTAGACGTAGCGTTGGTTAGTCCATTCACCAGGTAAATAAAGGAAAGTCTGAAAGAAAAGTTTTTCGTCTCCTATCTATTCTTATCTTCCCTTTTTATATTTCTTATGGACCTTCTTTGGGCAAGGCATTGCACCGGCCAAGTCAACGTGGGGTAAAACTAAATAACCAAAATATGGAGTCAGACATTTTACGGCAACACAGCCTTGCCCTTAGCCACTGACTTTCATAAAAACTTTAAACCCCACAAGTTAACAAAGCCTCGAATGTTGCCGTACAAGATGGCAGTAAACTAAAAATTATCGTAGGGTAGGAAAGAGAAAAAAGTAATCAAAAAAGGCGTATAAGAACAGAAGGGGAGGAGCAACTCAACTATTAACACACAAAAAAAAAATACAACAATATTTCTGATACAAATAAACACTGATCCCATTACAAAAAATATTTCGAAGGAAATAAATTTAACAAATATATTTCCACTAATATTGAAAAATTTTCGCCGTGCATAATTGAGAAAAAACAACATTTGATTTAATACAAAAATAAAATATAATAAAAAGATAGAATTGAAAAGTCAAATGGACTTACTCGTTGTTGGACCGAAACAAAGAAAAGGTGTACATTACAATAAACAATTTCTCTTTTCCTTTTTCTTTCTTTTGTTTCAAATTTCACAGGCTAGTATAATTTTCTGTATTCTTTTCTGCGGGATTCTAGACAATTTCGAGGATGATACTCTGAGGAATTTAACGTTTTTCGTTTAATTTCTCAACTGTCCATCTAGACAATTTTGATTACGGTGCTCTGAGGAATTTAACGTTTTTCGTTAAATTTCTTCCACTTTTCTTTTATTCTTAAAAAAATGTCTCCAAAGACTTACTCTCATAGAATAAGGAGAGTTAAGCATCTTTTCTGTTTCCTACGAAAAGAAAACACTTCTAGGCTTCCCTTCTACGGTGGAAACCAATCAACTCTTATTTAGTTAAATGTAAAATTTACACAGTTCCCGGTGGACGGTGGCGTCAGTAAAGAAAAGGCAGACCTTGCTTTCTACTCCTCAGAACTGGTTGGCTGGCTGGTATGTAGACTTCAGCTTCCCACTGACAGACCAACAGATTGACAAGCAATCTAACAGACTGTTGTTTGCTTACAGACTTCTAACAGACTGGGGCCAGTGAAAAGGCAGACTTGGGGGGGGGGGGGAAACGCCCATTCGTTTAAATACACTCAAAGGGACAATAGCGGTCCAACTTAAAAAATAAGCCAATGACAATCAAGTTATTTTTAACTGCCGATTTGCAAATTCTAAAAGGAATTATTCACTTGTGTAAACGAATGAGCCATGTTCAATAGAATCATTAGTGTTGATTAGCAATATTTGAAACCCTTTAAATGTGTGTCTAGATTGAATTGTTAGTGTTACATTGCAATGCTTGAAACCATTTAATTGTTTGCAAATAATACCATTTCTGTTAGATAGCAATATTTGAAACCATTTAAATGAATGCAAACAAATGAGTAATACTAAATAGAACTTTTGTGTCTCGGAAAATGGTTAATTGCTCTAACACTATATATTATTAGGCAACACAAATGAATAACGAAACTTCTTTTTAAACAACACAACAAAGAAAGGTTTATTATCTTTGTAGGCGTAAAAGAGTGGGAGTGCGAAAGTATCCCTTTGGTGTCGCTGGTCAGTATGTTGGTCCTTGGTTTGTAGGAAGCGCGTGCGAAGCTAGCAGCAGCGTTTTCGTCAGCGAAGGGTTCCAAGTGGAATCAGTAGCAGTCACGTGAGAGAGATATGTTTTTACTGCTGGCTCATGGCTCTCTGACTTTGTCCGTTCTACCAAAAGGGACTAGAAAAATAGTTTTTGAGAGGAAGAAGGAATTAATGCACTCTGCCAGTTGATTGGTCAGTGAATGACCGACTCTCTTAGCAGGGACATTGATTCGCGAAAGGAAATAGATCTGTGACTGCTACAGAACAATTCAAGTCAGAATATTTAGAAGCATTTAACTGCGGGCAAACAATAGCAATACTTGTGTGTAAACAAATTAGCTCAGTCTCATTTAAAAATAAGATTACCTACACACGATTGACTTACAAATCATATGTATAACCATTTAACTGTTTGGAAAGGAATGAGTTCTGGCTCATTGAAAAATATAATCGACAAAGTATGTGTTTACAAATTATATATATATATATATATAAAGAGGGTTTGGTATTAAATAACCTCCAAAGGTTGATATGCCATAAAACCCAACCAAATCAAATTGATGAGAAGTTGGATAATTATCCTCCCCTGCCTTGAAGACTGTCGCAACCACCACGAATATTACAACCCTTCACGTGTCTCATCAATGTTATTTTCCTGTTAAGCCACGAAAATTCGTCCTGACACCTACACCTGTATTCGAAGTGACATTTACACCTGTATTCGAAGTATTCTTACCTACAAACAACTAATGTGTTTATAGTCTTCTTGACAACCAACCAAATAGGCGTTAATAAGAATTTAAATATTAAACAATATGCATACGGTTCGGAAAAAATTAATTTGAGCAATTTATTAAAATTTCTAATCTGTGCTATTTACTTTACTACCATTAGCCTAGGGAGTAGCGTGTTCGCTAAATGGCCCAGGAGACTGGGGTTCAATCTCTGGCCGACTCATACCAAAGATTTAAAAAATGGTACATGATGCTGACTTGCTTGACACTCAGCATTATAAGGTAAGGATCAAGGGTAAAGGAGTAGCAACCTCCCCTACACTGCAAGCTAGTTGTATTTTTATGTAAATATGCTCCAAATACTGTGTAAATTTTGTTTTAAGACATAATGTTAACAATATAAATTCTTATAAAAGTTTATCAAATGATAAATTCGGCAGATACAAATTCTAAAAAGTCCTTGCGTATCAAATACGAGGGTTTGTTTTTCTCCAAAATTTCATAGTCCAAAGATAGATGTGCGCGTTATACATGGATGTGTCCTATACACAAATAATTTGTGTACAACAGTAAGGATTCAATAGAATAGATTTTGATTTTTCTGAAATCAAAAAAAAAAATTAAAAAATTTTGGGAGTAGTCCTTGTCTTAAGAATTATTTCCCTTGACTTACACTCTTTAGAGGGTCATTTTATTCGATCACAAATTCCCTAAATTTTAGAGAAAAACTTTTTAGTTTATTTAAATTGTGAGAGCTTTTCCTTTTTCTTTGATATTGCAATCTAAAGAAGACAGAAAACTGTAAGTATAGTGTTCACTTAAATTGTCTTGTTAAATGTTCAGTGGTTTCCAAATAAAAATCCTAATTAAAACAACTTCTTTTGATTTCAATGAAGAATTAAAGTAGTCTAAGTATTTTGGTCAATTCTAAAAAAATTGTTTGGTATTAGTCGAATCTTTTTTTTTTTTTTGTTTGAAAATTAGTATTTTTTAATGCCATTTTCTAATTATTGCTAACTTTATTTTGCTGATAAACGTTTCTAGCTATTTTTATTTGAACTTTTTGAATAACTTTAAATCGTAAAAAACAAACAAATAAACAAAAGAAAAACAAATTCCTCAATAATGGCTAAGCGGTTCTTTTTTTAAGTTGTAAGAGCTTCTAATATATTTTAGTCTCGAAGCGCAATAGAATAAGTATTTAAGACATCGAATCCCTGTAATTTCCTTGAAAACGTCATTTCTACTGGTGTTTTTGGATTTCTCTATTTGCAAATGATTTTAATTTCTTTCGGAAATTTTTCATTTTCGAGAAAAATTGAAGTTGAAAGTGAAATAAGGGATCTAAAACTGGAGTTCGATATTCAAATATGTGAATAACAACTCGGCCCACGATAGCACCACGTTCCATACATGTTGAATTTAATGCTCAACTCAAACTTGGCATTTTTAAACCGAGTAAATCAAACGATATCTGAAAGGACGTACGGTGCTTTACTTAATGAAACCCTTATTTTGGTATTTGTGTCTCTTTCCAAAAAATCTTGAAAATATTTATATTTTTTTGAAAATTCCCTTCAACATGTCGAACGGTGTTAGCTTAGATATAGTCCCATAGAAAAATGAGTCCGTCTTGTGACAGAGCCGAATTAGTATATGTACCGTATTTGACGGCATGTTAGACGCACTCGAATTTCAGCCGGCCAAATCAAGAAAAAAAACAAAGTACTAATATTAAACGTGATGAAATTAATATAATGAATATTATCAATGATAACTCTTTTAATCTGCATAATAGCCTTTTAAATAACGACAAAAGGTTTATGAAAAGTTAAAGCGAATTTTAAACCTACATATGGCATATAAGATGCAGGGGAATTTTAAAAGATATATATTTGTAAAAAAAGTGTGCCTTATATGCCATCAAATATGTTGATTAAAATGATGTGATAATAATTGAAATAATATTATAATAATTATATTTAAGTAAAATAATAATATTAACATTTTGGAGAATTATCCAGTTATAGATTTCTACAGAAATGCATTTCAGTCATTAAAATGAACATAAATCTCATATTTGCATACAATTTAGATATCGTAAAGGACTTTTTTCTCCTTCGAATAATTTCAGTTGCTGATCACAGCAAAGAATAATGTTTCCTTATCCCACAGTATGGATGCCTCCAACTGACATTTAAATTTCAACATCAAATAATTATTAAAAATCAGCATCAAATAATCATCTAAAATTCTTTGAACAAGTAAAGAGATATCCTGACATACTGTCAAGCTTTGAACATCCCAGAGGATTTGGTTTGATTGGGTTCTATGGCATATCAACCATTGTACTATTTATAAAGATATGTTAAATATATGATTTGTAAACATATTTTGTTTATAATATTTGTTAACAAACCTGACCCCCTTTTTTTTCCACAGTTAAATGGTTTTACACAGTTAAATGATCAAACAGTTCTATTTAGCATAAGTCATTTGTTTGCACATAGTTTAAATGTCAAACAGTTCTATTTGACCCATAGATAGGACCCTATTAGGTGCTGCCACTCCCTCCGGGGAAGAGTGGGTCTGGGAGCGAAGGCACTGAAGGGGTATTTTGTGTTCTCCAAAACTCCAACATTACTGGAGCTTCACCCCAGGAAAGAGGTTTAAAGAAGCAAATAGTATGCCAGTCATGAGGAAGTAAAAACTGTAGTGATGAAGTGACTCAAAAAACAGTCAACAGGAGTTTACAAGGCAAGTGGAACATTGCTACTGAAAGAAATAGTGACTACGTTGAGAAGAAGGGATATGATCCACAGAAGACCAGTTTCATTTTGATGCATGATACATATTCCTGTGTCAGTAATTATTCCTGTACTAAAGAAAATGGCATTACTTTTCTACTAGATCTTAACACAGTTTAAATGTCAAACAGTCCTATTTGACCCATAGATAAAATCCTATTTGGTACTATTTACCAACCCCTCCGCTCGGGCAGGATATGACACAAGGTCAATTTTTAAGCGGAGTTTAACAGGTTTGAATTCAGAGTTTTCCTTCTCCTAGACTAGTTGCCTCACCAAGGCTGAAGAACCTAGTCCGTCCTACTATTTACCCATAGCTGGAGGGAGAATAAGGGGGTTCATACCTTTCCCAAGGGTATTTGCCCGAAAGTGAACGTAATAGCGCGACTGGAGTACGAACTCGCGTACTACGATTCCGCAGTTCATCGCTTTAACCATTACACCACGAGGACACCCTAAATCCTATTTGGTGCTGCCTGTTCGAGTCAGAGTGTACCTGAGAGCAATGGCAGTGAAGGAGTACTCCAGATTCCCTAAAGCTCTATGACTTGAACTTCACTATCTGATAGTTTGATATCATATCTGGGACACCCGTTGGGGGAGTCTTACTCCTCTGCAGAGATGCTTTCAGTGTATTTTACAGCTCCAGATGACTGGGCTATCCCAGAGGAAATAATATGTTTAAAAGTTGACCCTTGGAAAAAAAATTGTGACTAACTTTTGTTGCTTAGTATACAAAAGATATTACCAGTACTTAGGTAATTTGTCACTTTTAAAAAATACGAGGTGCCCTCAATAAGTTTCCAGACTTTTTTTGTACAGGCATTTAAAATTGTCGTATACTCTTGAAAATTCAGTATGGTATTGCTATACATCTTATGAGGTGACTGACCAATTTTTATGATTTCAGGTTCAAAGGAACAGCTACAGCAGCAATTGGAATACACCCTACTAAAGCCTGATTGTCACAGCTGGTGAATTTCAGAAATGCAATCTGACACTTTAGAAGAACGATATGCAATAAAATTCTGTTTTAAACTTGGAAAAAATGCCACAGAAACGTATGGAATGCTTCAGACTGCTTTTTGACCATCTTGCATGAATCGAGCATCAGTTTTTGAGTGGTATAATAGACTCAAGGAAGGCAGGGAGTCTGTGAGGGATGATGAGAGGTGTGGGAGGAGTAAGGAAGTCAACACACCAGAGTTTATTAGTCAAAGGGTTAGGGTTAGGGTTACTATGTTGAGGTTTTAAGGGAGTTCAGGAAGAGATTCCTAGGGAAGAGGCCAGCACTCTTCAAATCTGGTCAGTGGCATTTCCACTAGGACAATGCACCAGTCAACAACTCCATCCTTGTCACAGACTATTTGACCAAGATGGGCATCAAGACAGTTCCTCAGCCTCCCTATAGTCCAGACCTTGCTCCCTGTGACTTTTGGTTATTCCCTTAGCTCAGAGGCTATTGTTATGAGATAGTTGACAGAGATGAAAGAGGCTGTGACAAAGGTCATTGACACGCTCACACAGGAGGACTTCCATGGGGCCTTCCAAAAGTTGTTGGAACAGTACAACAAATGTATTGCAGCGGGAGGAGATTACTTCAAAGGGGACTAGAGTTTCATGTGTGTACTATCAATAAAAGTGCCCATACGAAAAAAAAGTCTGGAAACTTATATGCACCTCTTATAACTTTAGAAAGTGTTCCTCTTTATAATATGAATACTTTTTCAAAAGGATGCCTGTCTTTCAGAGATGCAGCTATACAAGTTATTTTTTTTCTTTTTGATTTTTATTAATCCTTCAGGGGAGGAAGGAAAACCCTAATATTAGGTAGCCCAGTCGGCTGAGGCTGTAGAATATACTGACTGCATCTCTGCACAGAGGTAAGACACACCCAACAAATGTCCTGGATATGACACCAAACAATCTAATGGTGAGGCTCCAGTAATGTTGGAGCTTTGGGGAATGCAGAGTACCCCTTTATTGCCATTGCTCCCTGGTCGACTCCAACCCAGAATGGTAAAGTCTAAATTTTAGAAGAACTTTAACTGTATTGAAAAGATAAGTTGTTTTTTGAAAAAGCAAAATACTGTCTTCATCCAGATTGTTAGAAAATTTATATAAAAATTTATATGAATGTGCCTTTATTAAGATGTACAGCTAATATTAACTTATTCATTTAATTAGTTCTTCCATCATTTATACATCTAATATATATGTAGACATATATATATATATGTGTGTGTGTTGGTTGGTTGGTTGGTTGGTTGGTTGGGTTTTATGGCATATTAACCTTTGTAGGTTATTTAGCACCAAATCCATTTTTATACAAATAATCAGTTCTATTTCAAACAATTCAGTTTAGCATGAGTACACAGTTTAATTGTCAGAAAAATTTCTATTTCAAGCAATTGAGTTTAGTCAAACAGTTCTAATTCAAACAATTCAGTTTAGCATGAGTTCAGTTTCAATGTCAAAAACAGTTCTATTTCAAACAATTTAGTTTTGCATACGTACGCAATTTAGTTCTATTTGACCCCTACATAGGACCCTATCAGGTGCTACCACTCCAGGCCAAAATGGACCTGAGACCGATGGCAGTGAAGGGGTACCCTACATTCCCCAAAGCTCCATTATTACTGGAACCTCACCATCAGATTGTTTAGTGTCATATATCCAGGACACTCGTTGGGGGAGTCTTACTCTTCTGCAGAGAAGCAGTTGATGTATTCTACAGCCCCAGCCGACTGGGCTAGTGTGTGTGTGTGTGTATGCATATACATAAATATTTTTTGTTTTCTTTTTTGTTTACAGATGTTCCAGCTGGGAAAAATTATCCTGTGCAGTTATGTAAATAATTTTTTCACATGTTGAATTTGAATGGGTCAAAATATTTCTGGTAACTTCTGAGAAATATGGAAAATTACATGGAAAATAAACACTCTTGTGAAACTTATGAAAGTAAATTATCTCATGGTTCTACTTTAAAAACACATATGAAAGTACATATCAGAGCAAAACCACATTCTTGTGAAGTTTGTGGATCTTCCTTTTCACGGAAAGAACATTTGGTCAAACATATACGAACGCACACAGGAGAGAAACCACATTCTTGTGAAATGTGTGGCTTCTCATTTTCACAGAAATCTGATTTGGTCCGTCATATGAGAACACACACTGGAGAGAAACCATATTCTTGCAAAATGTGTGAATCTTCCTTTTCACTTAAGTCAGTATTGGTGCAACATGTGCGAAAACACACTGGAGAAAAACCATATTCTTGCGAAGTTTGTGGATTTTCATTTTCAGAAAATTCATATTTGGTCCGACATATGCGAAAACACACTGGAGAAAAACCATATTCTTGTGAAGTGTGTGCATCTTCTTTTTCAGAGAGATCAAATTTGGTCAAACATATGCGAATTCACACAGGAGAGAAACCATATTCATGTGAAGTGTGTGGCTCATCATTTTCACAGAAAGCAAATTTGGTCCAACATATGCGAATACACACTGGAGAAAAACCATATTCTTGTAAAGTATGTAAATCTTCTTTTTCAACACAGTCAAACTTGGTCAAACATATGCAAACTCACACTAAAGAAAAACCTTACTGTGAAATGTGTAGATCATCTTTTGCAAAGAAGTCAAATTTGATCCGACATATGCGAACACATACTGGGAAAAAAACATTAAAAAATCTTGTATAAAAGAATACATCAGAGTCACTTCTCAACCTGTTGTAATTTTTAAATACCAAAGAGAACATCTCGAATGACCAAAAAGAACCAGGATATTCCCATCACCTGCAGAGGGAGTAAGACCTCTCTCCCAAGAGGTGTCCTGTATCTGGTCGTGAGGCACCTGTTCTAGGCCTCTGCATGGTGTGGAGTTACCTCTTCATTGTCATTATATGCAAGCCCATTCTGATCTGGAGTGATAGTACCTGTGAGGTTCCCATTTATGTGTCAAATAGATCTATTTGAAAATTATTAGTATTAACTATGTGCAAACAAATAATTGTATTATTAAACTAGATTCAAGTTATTAGTATTAAGAAAAGATAATTGAAGCTTCAGATGTTTAGAAAAGGTTATTATTGGAATCATATAACTGTAAATTATCAGTCACAATGAAGATGAGCTCTCCTACAAAAAGGGAGTTTTCTAGGGGTGAAGTTATATCTGTTTACTCCGGATTATCATCATGACTTACTTGAAACCATATAATTGATTGCAAATTATTAGTGTTAGGTATGAATATTTGAAACCATACAACTGTGTACAAATTATTTGTATTAGATAAGAATACTTGATATATAACTGCGTAAATTATTTGTATTTGATTGGAATATTTGATGTATAACTGTGTGCAAATTATTTGTATTAGATAGGAATACTTGATATATAACTGTGTGCAAATTATTTGTATTTGATAGGAATACTTGTTATATAACTGTGTGCAAATTATTTGTATTAGATAAGAATACTTGATATATTACTGATGCAAATTATTTGTATTAGATTGGAATACTTGATATATAACTGTGTCCAAATTATTTGTATTTGATAGGAATACTCGATACTGTATATAGCCGTGTACAAATGAATGATTAAAGACTGATAAAAAAATCCAGTTTTAAAAAATACAATGGAACATTGAAAATATAGTTATGATTATAAAAATTTACAAATGAATCAAATCTTGGCATTAAATGACCCAAGAAGGTGTTTATATGCTATTACCTATGTATTTACCCAACCCCTCCATATGAGCAGGAATTGAAACAAGGTCAATTTATAAGCATAGTTTAACAGGTTTGAATTCAGAATTTTCCTTTTCCTAGACTGGTTACCTAACCGAGGCTAAAAAAACTCAGTCTGCCCTACTATTTACCATTAACTAGAAGGAGAATACTTGAATTTATACCTTTCCTAAGAGTTTAGTGGTATGTGGAATGCAATGAACCTTGTTCAGGATTTGAACTCTGGTTGTCATATCCATTTCCTTTGATAGTAACCATTTTACGATGGGTGCCTCTAATATGCTGTTATATAAAAGAAAACAAAATACTTGGAGAGGAGATATTTACTAACAAATACTTTTCTTTTCACACTGAATCGCTGTAATCATAAGATAAAATTGGTAGCCCATGATCTGTGATACCTGCCTACAGATTATGACTTTCCAGTGTTCCTCTACGCTGCTCTTTGGGAATAGCTGGCTTAACCTTTATATTTTATTCCACAACTACATAGGATGAATTCTCAGTTCTTGGTCATATTATCTTCTGATGAGAGCCTGGTTCAAGAGCATTATGTTCAAATGGTGGAACTTCTTTTGAATCATGTCCAAATTTTGTAGAGACTACATATCTTCTCTGATGTATATTTGATGTAAGGTAAACAGATTGTGGCAGTTTTTCACCTATTGTTCTCAATCATTTTATTTTCGGATATTATATAGGCAGTGTACTTTATATTCTCTAACACACACACACACACACACACACACACATATATATATATATATATTCTGGTTTGGTTTGGTTTCTTTTTTTAATGGCGTATCAACCCTTGTAGGTTATTTGATGCCAAAGCCATTCCCCTAGAAGAACAATAGTGGTGCTATTTAACCCATAGCTGGGAGGATAAGGGTACATACCTTTCCCTAGGGTAGTTGCCCGAAAGTGAACGTGATAGCACGACTGGAGTACAAACTCGCTTACTATGATTCCGCAGTCCATCACTTTAACCATTATACCACGAGAACACCCCTATATATATATTCTCTGATATATCTAATGTAAAGTAAACAGATTGTGGCAGTTTTTTGCCTATTGTTCTCAATCATTTTATTTTTGCATATTATATGGACAGTGTAGTTTGTATTCTAAAGAGTGTTTCTAATACTAATAAATTCCAGTTAGTATGTCCCTGCGTCATTAGTTTTTGTCAATGTTGATCCTTTTCTTCACTATATCAATGCTGGCATTTGATGTTCAGGTATTGTTCACTGAGTGTTGGCTTCATCATCATGGTATGTAAACAGCAGAGATTCCTTTGACTTTCTCATGCCATCTGTTTGTGTAGACAAATCCTCCAGATAGCATCAAGTGTCAACACAGAGCTGATGAATGTAAGTTTTTGCTGGTTGGCGAACACTGGTGTGTCCACATGTAGTAGTCTATAACAGAATCTCATTTATAAGTTTGTCCTTATT
Source organism: Sepioteuthis lessoniana (assembly GCA_963585895.1). Lineage (NCBI taxonomy): Eukaryota > Metazoa > Mollusca > Cephalopoda > Myopsida > Loliginidae > Sepioteuthis > Sepioteuthis lessoniana. Next base: position 40,674,376 of record OY757908.1, on the reverse strand, counting down.
TCTCCAGTTGTACCTAGCTTGTCTTACTTGGATGATTTGTCAGATGGGGGGTAAGTGACCATATAGTTGTTGTTTTGTTGGGTTTCAACTTCCAGAATTTGTTCAAAACAACACACAGCATCCTTGTGTGGCTCTCATCTAGCTTTTTCTTCTGGATTTTCAGGGGACTTCCTTGTGGTGTAATAGTTAGAGTGATGGATTGTGTAATCATAGTAAGTGAGTTCAAACTCTAGTCATGCTATTATGTTCACTTTTGGACAAATACCTATGGGAAAGGAATGAACCACCTTATCCTCCAAGCTATGGATTAAATAGTGCCACTACTGTTCTTCTAGAAGAATGGATTTGGCATTAAATAACCTACAAAGGTTGATATGCCATTAAAAACTGAGAAACTGAACCTAGGTGTTTCATTAGAGTTCAAGTAGTGCAACCATACAGTAGTACTCACACAACTACAACTTGGAAGAATTCCTATTTTATTATATTACTGAGATCAGATTTCCATATGGTCATTAGCTTGTCAATAGTAGACCATGCCTTATCTATGCATACATTGACATCTGTAGGGAAAATCATGACTTACCTGACTAGTGTGTGGCTGCATTTTGTACGGTTCAGTCACTTAACAAAAAAAACCAAAAATGGCGACACACAGTCGCTTTTGTATTTGCTTATCTTGCGTGAAGTAACTCAGACTCTCGGCACTCCTATGCAAATGAGACTGTCAGGTGTTATAAAAAGATTCGTGGAGGGAACGGGAATCACTTGAAACAAGGCGTGTTGTGTAGACAGATGCGTGCAACAGGATTGTCTGAGTCAGTGACATTACTGAAATCAACTTTCAAACCACAACATCATTTTCAATAGATGAGATATTGCTGCCAAGGTATATGAACTGGTCTACTATTTTCAGAGGTTTGCCATTTAGTGAGAAACTAGTACTATCTTGATTAGAAAATATATATAAGTTATTGGAACATCCAGAATGACTAGTTTATCTTCTGTCTTTTTTCTTTGTGGACTGTATTGATGATTTTTTTTTTAATTTCATATAGTCCAGCTCATCTTTCAGGAAAGGTTATATTAGAGGTTCCCTCAACACTTTTTTGGCTTGTGAGCTACTTTTAAAAGGACCTGGTTGAAATAATCTACTTGTAACAAAATATCAGTGTTGTTAGTTTTATGCACAATTTCCCTATTTTTATTTGAATAGCAATGAAAGACTGACAGATCAGACAAATGCACTTCGAATATGATATGGTGAAAAAAATAAATCCTCCTTCCATTCTCATGGAAGTGATGAGTTTTTGGTTTCTTACTTGGTACAGCCATTGGCCAAATGAGTAGAGTGTTCGCCAATGGTCCGTGAGACCGGGGTTCAATCCCAGGTCGCGTCATACCAGAGACTCAAAAAATGGTACTTGATGCCACCTTTCTTATTACCCAGCATTATAAGGTAAGGATCAAGAGTAAAGTGGAGAAATCCAGGGAATGGAGTAGCGCCCTCTCCTACATATTGGTATTGTAGCTATTGAAAAGGGAGCCTTCGAGTCACTCTCGACTCCGGTCGCCAACTTTACTTTTACTTGATACGGCTTCCACTATTATTTTTTTATATCTCCTCTTTACTAAGCTGGTTGGCAAACTAAATCAGTTCATTGTAGTTTTGAAGTTGCTCACACATTTTCTATGTTGTGAATAAAAATGTTTTAAGTAATATCTGCCATAGTTAGGATAAATGATGGGCTAACTTCTGAAAAGAAATTATTTTTGAATGGCATGCAATCTATCTGCACTATCTTTGTGATCTAGCAACATATTGGGCACAGTTCAATTGGTTGGGACTATAGAATACGCCAACATCATCTGGGGTTGTAGAATACGCCAATTGCATCTCTGCAGAGGGGTAAGACCCCCACCTACAATGAGTGTCCTGGATATGACACTAGACAATCTAATGGTGAGGCTTCAGTAATTCTGGAGCTTTGGGGAATACAGAGTACCCCTTCATTGCCATCGCTCCCGGTCCACTCTGACCCAGAGTGGTAGCACCTGATCCTATCTATGGGTCAAACTGAACTGTTTGATATTTAAACTGCAACAATTAACATGCTAAATTGAATTGTTAGAAATAGAACTGCTTCATCATTTAACTGTGTGTAAACAAATTAGTTTAATTGAATTGTTACTAATACATAGCAATAGTTATATCCACTTCCCTGTGTGCAAACAAATGATTAATATTAAATAGAATTATTAATGTTAAATAGCAATGATTGAAACTATTTAACTGTGTAGAAACAATAGCAATATTTGTATGCAAATAAATTAGTTCTAACTAACTCATTTAAAAATGAAATTACCAACAAACTAATCTCTGCATACATTTAAGTAGATATACATGATATATCAAACAAATGACTGATGTTAAAATGTTAGTATTACATAGCAATACTTGAAACTATTCAACTGTGTGCAAAAAATGAGTTCAGGATCCTTTCAGAATGTTATCAACATATATATTTGATATATATGTATAAACAGGATTTGGCATTGAATAACCTGGAATGGTTAATATGCCAAAAAATCCAACAAACCAACCATATTTACAATTCCGGCTGCCAATGTTGAATCCACATTTTTATAAAGAAAGATAAATTTAAATAAAACAATCCAAAATAAATATGTGCTGACAGGACAGCTGAACAATTCAATATAAAGTGATATTTTTTAATAGAATTAGAAGACTAAACTCTCCTAATGCTGTCTAATGACAAGCACAGAACAAATTTTTTGTACCTTTCAATAAAATTAACAATATGACTTATACCTGACGCTTTTTTCTTTTCCAAAAAGGATGCAATTTCAACAGTATAGAATATCAAAAGAAAATATACTTCAACTTTTCTCAGATGATTTTGGTAATCTTTGTAGCAAATGCAAATTTTTATCATTTAGAGTATTCGGACTATTGTCTTCATCTTTATGGTTATATTCACAATATTTTGGCCTATACGTTCTTCAGCCTTGTTCAGGTGTTTCTTGTTGAACTCAGGAGCCTTCATGGAACTTCAAATCAAACCCTTTGCTTAATCCACAAGGGTAGATTGTTTTAATTCCATTAACCATAACTGGATAATAAGTGTTAAGCTATAAGTATTCCTTATTATTTTTACCTGTATTCCAGATTGAACCTGCAACTTCCAGATGATTTCAGTAGAAGCTTAACGCTTGTACTCAGTTATGGTTAATGAAAGTAGAACAATCTACCCCTGTGGATTGAATAAAGGGTTTTATTTGAAGTTCTGTGTAGGCTCTTCAGTTTGAGATAAAACATGTGGGATTGAATTAGAAATGAAAAAATAGATAAAATAAGATTTTAAAAAAATAATGTGAATTGAATTACTATGACCAGAAAATCCGGTGAACACTTACACACAACATACAGAAACACTGGACAGCTGTTTCAACCTTATTAGGTCTCATCAGCAGTGTATACTGTGATCTCTCCCACTGGAGATCAAACCAGCGACCACAGACCACAGAGCCAAAAGTCTACAACTGAGCCACCAGTCTATATCACACATAAGTGATGTCAAGTTAACTTGTCTTGGTAATTGCACGGCCAATTAACCTGAATGTGTCTTGCAAGTTACATTCGTACTCTCTACAGAGGACATGGTCACCTCCAGAGTCACGTCTTCCCAAGAGGATTAAAAATACGTATCTGCATAATCATTATGACTTCAAGGGCAAGGATATAGATCTACATTTTCATTTTTAAGTAGAGGGATTATATTGTCAATTCACAATATAATTCCTCTACTTAAAAAAGAAAATGTAATAAAAATAAAAATTTCCCAGGAGGCTTATGACAGGAAGCATGATCTGAGCATGCCTGAAAAAGTGGATCCTCTTAGTAATATTTCTTTACATTCCAGGTTTGAATTTTCTTCTAATTGCATTAGATAGATAGATAGATAGATAGATAGATAGATATGGTAGGACCCCATTTATTGGATAAATACAACTGTTTAACCATTTTAACTGTGAGCAAGCTAATGACTAATGTTGAATGGATTTATTAGTGTTAAATATTTGGAACCATTTAACTAAGCTGAGGAATGAGTTATGGCTCATTTAAAATCTTACCTACAAACTATTTCATTTACAAATCATAAATATTTAACATATTTGGATGAACAGAATTTTTCGTGAAATGATCTACAAGGATTGACATACCATAAAACCCAACCAAAAAATAAAACCTGTTATATATATATATATATATATATATATATATATGAGTAGGTCCATGGAGAGATTTATATTTTTTAGAATTTATTTATTTTGTTTTACTTTTTCTTAGAGTGTGTTTCTTTTAGCCTACTTTATCCCACATATACTTTTCATATTTCACATGTTGTGTTTGTGTGTTTGTTGGAAAGGTTTTTGATTTCCAACACACACACACACACACACACACACACACACACACACACACACACACACACAACATATCAAATATGAAAAGTTAATCTGGGGTAAAGTAGGCTAAGAGAAACACACTCTAAAAAAAAGAACAAAATAAATAGATAAATTCTAAAAAATGCAAATCTCTTCATGGACCTACTCATTTTTATTCTCTCTTTGGACCTACAATAAAAAAAATTTATATATATATATATATATATATATGTACTTTGTTTTAAAAATTATATTGTTCAAAGTCTTGTCCTTATTAGTTATACATTCTTGGAGGCTTACCTGAAGTTTCATAGCAATCAACTGGCTATTGCTATGATTTCTTGATGAATGAAATCTTTTAGTTTGTTAGCTATTTGCAGTCTCCATCTAAAGACTTGAGTCTTCAGGTGTCTCCAGTTGAAGTTATAACAAGGGTATAGATCTGATGAGTGAGCTGGCTTCCATTTAATGACTTGAGTCTTCAGGTGTCTCCTGAGGAAGCAATAATAAGGGTATAGATCTGATGAGTGAGCTGGCTTCCATTTAATGTCTTGAGTCTTCAGGTGTCTCCTGAGGAAGCAATAATAAGGGCATAGATCTGGTGAGTGAGCTGGCCTCCATTTAAAGACTTGAATCATTGGGTGTCTCCAGTGGAAGGAATAACAAGGGTATAGATCTGGTGAATGAGCTGGCCTCCATTTAAAGACTTGAGTCTTCAGGTACCCCAGAGGAAGTAATCACAAAAGGATTGGAACCATGTAACTTTGTTTACTTATGCTAAATTGAAACGTTAGAAATAGAACTCTTTGACAATTTAACTTTGACTGTCTAAATGAATTGTTTGTGATACATAGCAATACTTGGAACCATTTAACTGTGTGCAAATGAGTGGGTAATGTTTAATAGAATGATTAGAGTCAAAGAGCAATGTTTGAAACTCTTTAACTGTGTGCCTAAATTGAACTATTGGTATTACATAACAATACTTGGAATCATTAGACTGTGTGCAAATAAATGAATTGTGTTAAATAGCAATACTTGTAACCACTTCACTGAGTGCAAATAAATAATTAATATTGAATAGAATTATTAGTCTTAGGTAGCAATAATTGAAACCATTTAACAGTGTATAAACAATAGCAATACCAATGTACAAACAAATTAGTTCTAATTAAAAAAGAAATTACCTACAAACTATACACTCATAAATTATATGTGCATATCTATTTAAATGTGTGCAAACAAAAGATTTATAGTATATCGAATTAATCATGTTAGAAAGAAATGTTAAAAAACACTTAACTGTAGGCAAAAAAAAAAAAAAATGAGCTCAGGCTTGCTTAAAAATGTTATCAACAAAATGTGTTTACAAATTATGTATATATTTGAGAAATTAAAGAAATTTTACAGGAATAAAATTTGCAATGTAAAAGAATTTTAGAGAGAGAATAAAATTGATATGAAGGAAATGACAAGTTTAGTATTTAACTGGGTAATATTTTTAGGGGGCTTTAGTGTGCAATATTAAACGGTAAGTTTAAACAGTAAGTTCTCCAGTTTTCTAGTTCGGATACTGATTCGAAAAGATAATACAAACAATAAAGTTTTTAAAAAGGAATTTTATACAAAAGAAACAAGAAAGAAATCATGCACGAATCCAAAACATCATCTGGACTGAAAGATCCAAGACATCATCCACAACATATTGGAGCAGGCCACGCCTTTCTTTCCTTTAGTCCATCAACTTGGAACTCCAATCTGAAAATTCTGGCCACCACAAGCCTTCAACAAATCCATGGGACGGTGAATTCTTCTATAGAATTACTTCTTACCGTATGCCCCAAAATAATCCATAACACAACTTGGATGAATCTCTGTTGTAATCTTGAGTCAGCACACGATTTGCTCCAAAACAGAAACTTTAAAAAAAGGTATTTTCTATTCCACGAAAACTTAATCTTCCAAAAAAATTTAGAATCAACATGAATTTAAAAATCTACATAAACTTAATATCAATCCCCTGTCAATGGTTTTCATCACATTTCATAATATGAAACAGAAAAAAAAATTCTAATGTCGCCTTTAAACTCAAACAAACTCTTCTTTTTTTTTACTAATTTTTCAACTATTCTGAACAAGTCAAAACAACACTAACAATATGTCCACAATCAAAGTTCACAAGGTTTAAACAAATGTTCAGCTTTTCATTTTGTTCAATCTATGCACTGTCTATTTTCCCTAAAAATGTTTGGGTTTTTTCTTTCTTTCTTTTTTTATGCTGTGTTCAACAGTGTTCAAGTTTCTTTACTTTTCTTTTTTTTTTGTTTTTATTTATAATTCCTCATTCACTATTTTTTTTAACCTTATATCTGCTTCTCTCTGTCTTTACCTTATTATAGTAACTATGGGTTTGTGCGTCCATGTTTATTCAATTTCTAACAAGTATTTACACAAAACAAGCATGGTTCATTAATCAAATTTTTCCAATAATATTCTTTCTTCATTTTTACTTATTCCGACCAAGACAACACAATACTAGTTTCTCCCTTACTTCCAAAGATAAGTTAAATATCTCGGTGGTTCTTTCCTAAGTAACCCAAACATTTTAACTTTTATGCTTTTTCAATATTTAACAGGGGTACTTTATTTATTTATCAATTTGGTCAACTATATTTCACCCTCTAGAACAATTCAAAACCCACTCCATAAAATTTTCGGTACATATGAGATACATCAAGATTTTGCACACATACCTCCTAATCTCCCATCCCCTGTTTCAAAATATCCTCTTCAACACAATGGTCTTGCCTCCTACCAAACCCCAAAAATTCTCAACCCCATTCCAGGGGACCTTCACAACCCGGTCTGGCCACTAACAAATACCTCAATAAAATCTCAAATCCATTCTTAGGGGAATTCACAAAACACCGGCCTGGCCACAAACCAGTACCTCAAATTCTCAACCCCTCCCAGGGGGAGACCCTCACAAAACCTGGTATGGCTTCTACCCAACACAATGGTCTGGCCTCCTACCCAACCTCAAAAATTCTCAACCTCATTCCAGGGGGACCATCACAATTCGGTCTGGCCACTAACCAGTACCTCAAATTTTTTACCCATTCTTAGGGGAATTCACAAAACACTTCCAATACACAACTTTTCCAACATTGAACCCATCCCACAGTCCTAGCTATGGATCCAAAGGTATATGAGCATTCTCCCAACAAATATATCATTGATGCCCCAGAATCTTTCACAGCTCGGATTAAACTCCTAATTTCAAATTACTATGAGTTAGGACAGCATTCACAAGTTACTACAAAATTTCATTCACAAAAATTTTGTTTACTATCAAATTCATTCATAAAAATTCAAATTCAAAACCAAGTGGAAGTTTACGTTATGACCCATCAATCATTTTAACCTAGGGACAGTATATCTGTCCCAGGGGCCATCTTTCTTTCTTCTCTTTTCACAACAACTTGCTTGTATATTTCCCTCTTTCTCACTTTCTTTCTCTCTCCCTTACTCCCTTTTGAAATTACATATAGTAGTTTTCATCATTTTTCTATGCTTTATATGTAGGGCTAAATTGGGTTTTTTTCAAAAATTATTTCCATCTTATCTTTTAGAAAGGCCAAATAACATTAATATATAAGCCTACGAGACTCATTTGACTTCCCACTTGTCATTATTATTATTTTTTATAATCATTTCAAATGCTTTCAGCAAAAAACCCTAATATGAATGACAGAGAACAAATTACAATGAATGAGCAATTTACTTACAGACTTTAAAGTGTTTTGCTTTTTTTAAAATCTTTTCTGTTTTTTGTTGTTGGTCTGTTCTGGTTTTCTTCTTTCTCCAAGTCTATTGCATTTTTTCTTTGTTTTTTTTTTTTTCTCTTTGTGGTTGGCCTGTTGCATTTTTTCTCTGCCTCTCTATTTCTTTGTGTCTTGTTCATTCTGTTTCATTCGTGCTTCTTTTTTCTTCTTTCTTCTGATTCATTTCAGCTTCTTTTCCTCTATTGGTCAACATCTTTATCGGCCATTTCCTTGATCGTCTAGGTTCAAACTCAGGTTCAATACCATGCAATGCGGGTGTGAACTGGCCTTAAGCACCAAATCGTATTATGTTGTATACTACATGTATACATATACAGATATAAATATAAGCAAAGATGATTTACAACTTCAATGAACGAACGAACACACTTCTTTACAAAAATATGCATCTCTCACACTTTATCATTGAGTGGGTTGATGTTTCTGTTGTGTGTGAGAGATGAGTGGAGACAGGGACAGACTGCTCTATTGACCCAACTCCTTCTCTTGACCATAGCAGCACTTCTTTCGCATCTTGGCTGGGGTTGCTCAACCAGGGGTCGCTGAGGGCCACAGCCCTCAGTCTGCAAGCTGGCCCTCACTCTGGCCTTCCTGTTCCCAACTAACTCAACGGCTGCCGGCACCTGCCTATATTCTTTCATAATGCTCACTTGCTTCTGCTTCTTCTTCCACTTATTTACACACATGCATCTCTAATTGTCGGCTTGGTCAAGGGTCAATATACAACAGTTGCTGTTAAGCTTTTTCTCCAGCCATTAAGTTAGCGTCCATGTAGTACATCCATATAGCAGTATCGACACGACCGCTGCTTGGAAGAAACTACGTTTTATTTTATCAGTCAGGTCCGACTTCCATATGACTGATAGCCTATTGATAGCTGTCCATGCCTTTGCTAGTCATGTGTCGATGTATGTCTTGGTTGATGAGACACTGCTTCCTAGGTAGGTGAACTTGTCAACTAGGTTCAGAGAGCTACCACTTAGTGTGGATGAAATCATCTAATGAAATATATAAAAGAAATACTAATAGATATTACAAAAGAAGAAAATTTCTTTACAAATATTTTCATTGCACAGTATCATAACCAGTAATAGATTAGAACTTGCAGATTATTTTGTTGAGAATAGTGTTACATCTGCAACAAATTAGTGATGTAGCTGCCATTTCAGTATGGGGAAGAGATTTTATTGGTGGAGTTGCTAGTCCTATGCTACTTTGTTTATTCTCTCTTAGACTGACTGCCCCATTGACAGGGCTTAAAATATGCTGACTGAATCCCCTGCTGAGAGGTAAGTCTCCTCCAAATAAGGAGTGTTCAAGGTATGAAACTGTACTCAGAGCTCAAAGCAAGCATGAATATGTCTTGCATGTAGGACGCTGACGGAGTGAGAAATATGGTTTGGTTTGGTTTCTTTGTTTAATGGCATATCAACCTTTGTATGTTATTTAATGCCAAAGCCATCCTTCAAGAAGAACAGTAATGGTACTATTTAACCTATATCTGGGAGGATAAGGGGGTTCATACCTTTCCCATGGGTATTAGTCTGAAAGTGAACATAATAGCGTGGCTGGAATTCGAACTCGCTTACTACAATTTTGTAGTCCATCGCTTTAACCATTTCACAACGAGGAATATGGCCATTCTTGAAGACAAGATTTGTAAAATATTCAAATCTCAGCTGATCAGAACTTCAATTTAAGAGGAATATATCAGTTACAAGTGCAATTCTGAACTTTGCGGACAGCTGTCTTGCAGAATGGACTGACAAGGTGAGTGAGGAAAAATTTACGGTCAAACTTGATTTTTAAGATTACCAATTGGAATGACGCTCCAGACACTTAACTGGATCTGAGGATGAGGATCCAGTTCTGGAAATCTGGGAATTCTGGAGTACCTTTTCATTGCCTTGACTCATGGTTCCATTCTGACCTGGAGTAGTAGTACCTATTAGGGTCCCATTTTTGGGTCAAATAAAATGAGTATGACAGTAAACCGCATCTGATGGTGAGGCTTAAGTTTGAATGATCTGTGGAGTACCTCTTCATTGCCATTACTCCCTGGTCCTCTCTGACCTGAAGTGGGGTAGTACTTTTTAGGGTCCCATCTATGAATCAAATAGATCAGTTTAAAATTTAATCATAGCCAATAGGATTATGTACAAAAGAAAACCTCTAAAGAAATTATTACACAAAAAATATAAATATAAACATACAATTCCCTTACCTCTAGACATAAAATAATCCTAGATGAGTTTATATGCCATTAAAATCAATCAATCTCCTAGACTGATTGCCCTACTAAGTTTAAAGAGTCTTCTCTGCCCGACTTTTTACCAACAACTATGCAAAGAAGTGATAGATTTGTAGGTTTTCCCAAGGACATTGATGCAAAGTATTTGAATCTGGCTCACCAAGTTTGTAGTAAACAGTTTTTCTCTAAACTAGAATTACTTCTATAATAAACAGGGTTAGAGATATAGTCGTTGCTAACAGTTGTCCTAATACAACAAAATAAGTATTTACGAAAGTTGAAAAGAACATAAAAAAGAATAATACAAATTATTAGGCTTTTGACAGACATGCAAAATAACAAAATTTAAACACATAAAAAAGGGGAACAAACAACAATAACAAGAATTGGTAGGTCCATATACATATATGAGTTTTATGTGAAGCAAGGACTATATGGATAGTATTTTTACAATGAGGATATTCTATGGGCAGAGATAAATGGTTTTCTTTTTGGTCTCTTCTTGTAAGAAATTTTATATGTAAAAGAATATTTTAAAAGGTTTTTCATCTAGTAAATATAGTTACTTACAAAGTTCTGTAATGAGTTTATAATCTTGTGGATATATCTTTAATCGTCAAGGTTATTTTCATCAAAGGTCCTTCTTATATTTGTTTTATAGTACCTTCATCATATTACTTGTCTGGCGTCCTGAGTCCAACTGAACTTTCTTTTTAGGAAAGGGGGAATCTCTCAACTCGAAATAGGAAGTAACAAGAGGTCATAAATCAAATCCTTCTTCAGACAACTGGTCTAGCACTAAGGGTGTTCTCTGGACTTATACTGGTGCCAATTTTGTTACATTTACTATCGTCCATTTAATGCTGTTAAAAAAATTATTGTCTTTCTTCTCTTGAGAACAAGTGACAGCAAGTCTTCTTGTTCAAACATTATTATTATTATTATTACTATTCAATATATATCCATATCTATTTAAAAAGGTTTTGAATTTGGGGTCCCATAAGTTCATTTCCCATTTTCATGCAATAGGTTACCTACCAAATATATATATATATATATATATATATATATATATATATATATATATATATATATATATTCAATCAAGTTTTGTTGAAGACAATGGAACACTGTTTATTATTTTTAATTTACTTTTTTCAAGTCTCCTTGTTATTTTTCTTGTGTTGGGATCAAGATGGTAAATTCAAAACATCAAACTTTATCATTAAGAATGACGCCAACTCCTCTAAATTACACCTAAACCAAACCAATGTAGTTTATAAATTTATATGTCTATTTTGAGAGTGCCTCCCGAAAGGCAAAATAATTTTTACATTGGCTATACAACCACAATATTATCTTGTTGTCTCATATATCAGCTTTCTGAAAATAGCGCTCAAAAACAACATTTAATTATAAAACACAACAATAGCACGAAGCAACTTACATCTTCTGAAGAAAGATTCTCACAGATAATACAATAATTATATATAAAAACAATAATTAAAAACGATTACAAATCCTAGAAGCAATATGCATAAAAAAGATAATAAAACAAACATAAAAAGCATTTAACACAGGCACCAACATATAAAATATTTTTAATAACTAAAAATCACTAACTCTATTAGTAAACCTTTTTCCAACTAAACATTTTAAAACAAAACTTTGAAAACATTCCAGCTGACAACTTAAAAAAAAACACTAAAGATAATTAAAATAGTAAAAACTCAAGCTGTCAACTCAAAACTACACTACCCCTGATGATGACCAAAAGTATGATCCATCGTCTTTAACGAAACTTGCTTGAATAATAACTTGCTGCCTAAATATACACTCTTCCAAATATATATATATATATATATATATATATATGTGTGTGTGTGTGTGTGTGTGTATGTGTATTAATTATATATATATATATATATATATATATATATCAGGACATTGGCCTAATGAGTAGACTGTTCAACAATCGTCCCGAGGATTTGGTTCAATCCCCGGTCAAGTCGTACTAAAGACTCAAAAAATGGTACTTGATGCTGCCTTGCTTAACACTCAGCATTATAAGGTATGGATCAAGGGTAAAGTGGAGCAATCCAAGGAATGGTGTAGCACCCTCCCCTACACTTCAGTGTAGTAGCTATTGAAAAGGAAGCCTTTGGGTCACCCTCAACTAAGGTCGCCAACTTTATAAATATATATATATTGATTATTTATATATATATATATATATATATTAATTGACGGTGACAGTTTTGTCAATCTTGAGTGATAGGTGAATGAATAAAGAAAACGGAAAGATGTGTCAGATAATAAATCTCTTTAGGGATTACATAAAAAAAACAAAGAAAAAAGGGGATTATGTTAAGGAAAAAAACAAAAAAGGAAAATAACCTAGAGGCTACAATATTATTTGTCCACACCTCCAAGAGGGAAAATGGAGCAAATGCTACTTGCCTACGGCCTACCCAAATAAACCATCGCAGCCATAATGATGCTATATAAAAAAAACTCAAAAATAAAAGTCTGCACTCTGGATGGAGACACAGACTACATCGGCAAGTGTGCTGCAAGGAGACACATTAGCCCTATACCTGTTTATCATCTGCCTATACTACGAGTTTAGAACGTCTATTGATATAATGAAAGATAACAGTTTCAAGCAGACAAAGAAAAGCAGAAGATACCCCTCATGAACAATTACGGATGCAGACTATGCCAATGTCATAGCACTTCTAACAAATACACCCGCCTAAGCTGAAACTCTGCTACATAGTCTGGAACAACAAGCTGCTGGCATAGGCCCCTATGTCAACACAGACAAGACTGAATACATGTGCTTTAATCAAAGAGGGGACATCTCTACACTAAATGGTAACTAGTGGACAAGTTCACCTACCTAGGAAGCAGTGTCTCATCAAGACACCTACACGCAACTAGCAACGGCATGGACAGCTATCAATAGGCTATTGGTCATATGGAAGTCAGACCTGACTGATAAAATAAAATGCAGTTTTTTTCCAAACAGCAGCCGTGTCGATATAAACAATGGCAAATTACAAATTCTAGACCTAATGCAGCCTTGTTACTTTGAATGAGTACCTTTTAAATTACTCAACTAAAAACAAGATGGCTACCTGAATTCCAATCGTGGTAATCCATATTCCATTTAGCTCCAGCATTACTAGAACCTCACCATCAAATTTTTAGGTTACCCCTCTGCAGAGAGGCAGTCAGTATATTCTACAAGAGCAGCCACCTGGGCAAACAAAAATAGGAAACAACATTGAAAAATAATTCAGTAAAAGAATTGGCACATATGTTATGCTATAATCTAAAGACTTCTACAATTGGTCAAGCATAGAAATGAACATTATGCAGAAACTTCTGATTAGAAAAGATTGTATCATGTTTTGAATTCTTTGATTTATTGCATATCAAAATTTGTGGGTTATTTAATGTCAAAGCCATCCTTTAGAAGAACAGCTGTGATGCTATCTGACCTATAGCTGGGGGAGGGAAATAAGGGATATTAGTTCAAAAGTTAGCATAATTGTGAAACTGGAGTTCAAACTTGCTTACTTCAAGGCCATAGACAAGCACTTTAGCTATTATGCCATATGGAGTACCCACTTCAGGTGCAATGCTACAGAAAAGTATAAGTAAATGAAGATTATGACCACTCGTAACTGATGTATATTACCCAACCTACATGATTTGTTTGGGTTTGGTTTTTTGGCATATCAACCATTGTAGGTTATTTAATGCAAAATCCTCTTCATACATATCAAATATATGATTTGTAAATACATTTTGTAGATAACATTGTAAAGAAGCCTGAGACCATTTTTGGCTCACTGTTAAATGTTTTCAAGTATTGCTATCTATCATTAATAATTTTGTTCAATATAAATCATTTGCTTGCAGATAGTGAAGTGGTTACAAATATTGCTATGTAACACTGATTATTTTATTTAACATTGTTCACTGTCAAATGATTCAAAATATTGCTGTTTTACTAATAATTCAATTTAGGCACACAGTTTATGAGTTCCAAGTATTGCTATGTATCACCAACAATTCAATTAAACATCAGTCATTTGTTTACTCACAGTTAAATAATCAAACAGTCCTATTTCAAACAATTCAATTTAGCATAAGTTCTCTTTGGCTCATAGATGGGTCACTCTATCTGGTGCTACCACTGATGTATATACTACATCTGGACATCATCAGTAATAGATGTTATTGGACTACATCTGGTCTACATCTCGAGATAATATTATTGTTGGCCATATTGCATCTGGTCTACATCTGGTCTACTACTAACTACTAATATTATTATATTATATATTGATAATAATATTATCAATTGAATATTATTAATTATATATTGATATGCAATATTGCATTATTATCATTGCATTATTATACTCATGTATCTGGTCTACATCTGGACTACATCTGGAGATATCATTATCAATAATTATTATCAATATTATTATCAATATTATAATAGATGTTATGATTTGTAAATACATTTTGTAGATAACATTGTAAAGAAGCCTGAGATCTTTTTTGGCTCACTGTTAAACATTTTTATCATTGATAATAATAGTATTATCAATATTATAACATCTATTATCATATTGATAATAATATCTATTATAATATTATAACATCTACTATCATATTATAACATCTATTATCATATTGATAATAATATTATTACATCTGGAGATAATATTATTGATGGCCATATTGCATTATTATTGCATCTGGTCTACATCTGGTCTTCTACTACTACTAATATTATTATATATTGATAATATATGGTCTACTAATTGATGGCCATATATCTACTACTATATGCATATTGCATATAGTAGTAGATATATGGCCATCAATAATATTATTAATTATTATCAATTATATTATATCAATATCATATATATTGATATATTAATATATATTGATAATCATTATTATATATATATATTATTGATATATATTGATATATATATATATATATATTATTGATATATATATTATTGATATTATATATATATATATTATTGATATATTCTTGATATATATTATATATATATATTATTGATATATATTGATAATCATTATTATCAATATATAATTGCATTATTATTATTGCATTATTATACTACATCTGGTCTACATCTGGACTACATCTGGAGATATTATTATTATCATATTGATTATTGACAATATTGATATTATCATCAATATGATAACAATATCAATATAATATTGATCAATATTATCAATATTATAATAGTCCAATAACATAGTCCAATAACATATTGGACTATGTTATTGGACTATTATAATATTGATAATATTGATCAATATTATAATATATTATTATCAATATTATAATATATTATTATCAATATTATAATATATTATTATCAATAAGCTCCATTGTACACACTTTTTTCTATCAGATGTAGTCCAGATGTAGACCAGATGTTATTTAAAGATGTACATTTAAAGATAAGATTATTTACAAATAAAAAAGCTCTCGCTCATTTTAAAAGGCTTTCTTCAAAGTATGCATTTACAAATCAAATATAAAGAGGATTTGGCATTAAATAATTCCATAAGATCTCTTCAGAGGAGTTGACACCTCTCCACCAATAAGTGTCCCAATAACATCTGGTCTACATAATAGATGTAGTCCAGATGTAGATATATAATAATAGATGTAGTCCAACATCAATAATATTATTGATATTAATATAATATATTGATGCAGTATATACACCAATATGGTCAATATCTCCAGATAATAATAGATGTAGTCCAGATGTAGACCAGATGGAGTAAACAAATGACTGATGTTTAATTGAATTGTTGGTGATACATAGCAATACTTGGAACTCATAAACTGTGTGCCTAAATTGAATTATTAGTAAAACAGCAATATTTTGAATCATTTGACAGTGAACAATGTTAAATAAAATAATCAGTGTTACATAGCAATATTTGTAACCACTTCACTATCTGCAAGCAAATGATTTATATTGAACAAAATTATTAATGATAGATAGCAATACTTGAAAACATTTAACAGTGAGCCAAAAATGATATAATAATAATATAATATTATAGATGAATTATTATTATAATAATAGATGAGATAATAATAGATGTAGTCCAGATGTAGACCAGATGTAATCCAGATGTAGTCCAGATGATGGGGGATTTGATAGAATCCTTGGCATTTGATTTACTGTAAGAATGACAAGGACATATCTCCCTTGTTCCAGACAGGCATAAATCTTGGCAGAGGCAACAGATATGTATACCTCAATGAATTATATCCTGTATTCAGGTATACATCAATGTATACCTCACCTGAATTACGTCCTGCATGCAGCACCATGTAGAATAAGCACAGTTAGTTGGGGTTATAGAATACACCGACTGCATCTCTTCAGAGGAGTGACACCTCTCCACCATCTGGTCTACATCTGGACTACATCTATTATTATCTGGAGATATTGACCATATTGGTGTATATACTGCATCAATATATTATATTAATATCAATAATATTATTGATGTTGGACTACATCTATTATTATATATCTACATCTGGACTACATCTATTATGTAGACCAGATGTTATTGGGACACTTATTGGTGGAGAGGTGTCAACTCCTCTGAAGAGATCTTATGGAATTATTTAATGCCAAATCCTCTTTATATTTGATTTGTAAATGCATACTTTGAAGAAAGCCTTTTAAAATGAGCGAGAGCTTTTTTATATAGATATAATATTGATAATAATATATTTTTATATAGATATAATATTGATAATAATATATTATAATATTGATAATATTATTATCAATATTATAATATATTATTATCAATAAGCTCCATTGTACACACTTTTTTCTATCAGATGTAGTCCAGATGTAGACCAGATGTTATTTAAAGATGTACATTTAAAGATAAGATTATTTACAAATAAAAAAGCTCTCGCTTTTATTATTGATAATAATATTATCAATATTTTATTATTGATAATAATATTATCAATATTATAATAGATGTTATTATCAATATTATATTGATTATTGACAATATAGATAATAATATTATCATCAATATGATAACAATAACATAGTCCAATAAACTAGGACTATGATTATTGACAATATTGATAATAATATTATCATCAATATGATAATATAATAATAATATTATCATCATATGATAATATTATTATGATAATATAATATATATATTATAATATGATAATATTATTATATGATAATATTATTATCAATATTGTCAATAATCAATATGATAATAATATCTCCAGATGTAGTCCAGATGTATATTATCATATTATGTTATATTACATCTGGAGTACATTATCAATTATGTTATATTACATCTGGAGTACATCTGCTCTACATCTGGACTACATCTATTACTACCAGATGTAAGTATTACATCCTGTATTCAGGTATACATCAATTATGAGTGTTCCCAAAACTCACAAAATACCCTCTTGTGTGTATTGATATATATATATATATGGCAGATAGTTTTAGAAGATAAAGTGATAGTTTTAATACCAAGTATATTTAAGCTATTTCCAATAATGTTAGTGGAAGAATTATTAGGTAAAATAATGTGTTTATCAGAGGGTATGTTGATGGCAGCCCGAGATCTATTTCTATTGTAAACTTTAGATTTAGCAAAATGTATAAAAGGTTTAGGTTAAAGAAGGAATAGAAAGAAATTTTTCTATCTAATTAAATTTAGATATTTAAGGGAGAAAATACGAAGAGCCCTAAGGTAAAAACTTATAACTTTACTCACTTTCTGCAGCGTGCTATTGTCATCATCATATGGTCCAGATGTAGACCAGATGTAGATGTAGACCAGATGTAGTCCAGATGTTGTAGATATGTTGATATGCCATCAAACCAGATGTTATTGATGTTAATCCATCTGGAGATGATATTATAATAATAGATGTAGTCCAGATCGACACCAGATGATGTTATATTATTTAGACCAGATGGACCAATGTAACATGTTACATGTTAATGGATGTAACATGTAATGGATGTAACATGTTACATGTTAATGGATGTTATATTATAGATGATGTTACACATGTATTGTAGGTAGAATCAATATGTTACACAATGTATAATGGATGTTACACAATGTATAATGGATGTAACATGTAATGGATGTAACATGTTACATGTTAATGGATGTTATATTATAGATGATGTTACACATGTATTGGAGGTAGAATCAGTATGTTCATCTGGACTACATCTGGAGATAATATTATGTACACCTGGACTACATCTATTATTATAATATTATCTCCAGATAACATCAATAATATAAATACTGCTGGTGTCGATCTAGTCTATATCTACTACATATCTACTACATCTGGAGTACATCTGGTCTACATCTGGATAATCTACATCTATTATTATGTAGATCAGTAGATATGTTGATATGCCATCAAACCAGATGATGTTATATTATATCTGATGTTATAGATGATGTTATATTATAGATGATGTTATATATTATAGATGTTATATATTATAGATCATCAATTATGTTATATTACATCTGGAGTACATCTGCATCTGGAGACAATAAATGTTTACGCGCCAAAATTTTAGCGGATCAAGAGTTAGTGGATCAAGAGTTAGTGAGCCAGACACACAAGACACAAGCTTACACACAAACGAAGACACAGATGAAGACACAGATGAAGACTATCTATGATAGTCATTCTACGATTTAGCGGATCAAGAGTTAGTGGATTTTAGCGGATCAAGAGTTAGTGGATCAAGAGTTAGTGAGCCAGACACACAAGACACAAGCTTACACACAAACGAAGACACAGATGAAGACACAGATGAAGACTATCTATGATAGTCATTCTACGATTTCCTTCCCATCTGGTTTGATGGCATATCAACATATCTACTACATCTGGTCTACATCTGGACTACATCTATTATTATAATAATAATCGACTAAATTATCTGGAGATAATATTATAATAATAGATGTAGTCTATAATAGATTATTATAATAATAATAAGATGTAGTCTATAATAGATTATTATAATAATAATCGACTAAATTATCTGGAGATAATATTATAATAATAGATGTAGATAATACAGATGTAGACCAGATGTAGTCCAGATGAACACCAGTATATTCATACAGATTTAAATTACATTTTTATATTTTTCAACCAATCAGCTAAAAACATAGAAAAGAACATTCTAGAAAATTTGGATCGGAAGTGAACTAACAGAAAATATTTAGGCTCGAAAATAAAATAGTAAAATACAAATCTGATTGGTCAATAAATGTCTAAGCGCCAAAATTTTAGGGAGATTCTTTGATCCACCTTTAGGATATAAATAACACAGAGTTAGGAAGCCACGGATACAAGACACAAGCTTACACACAATCGAAGACACAGACAAGCCACTAAGCCAGTAAAAGCAGTAGCCGATACATTCCGACAAATTCCTTTCTTTCATCAACTAAAATTCATGAACTCTCTTCAAATGGCCGAGAATTATACTCAAAAGAAAAACCCGACAGACTTTCTTTCATCAACGCGACACGCTGTCGCCACAGTCATAAAACCCGCTATAAACTTAATGTAAGTAAGAACGACTTATTTACGGACTTCGTTACACATCTTTAAACAAATTTATTCTCTTCTTGTCAAACTTTATTTTCCAAAAGGCCATTTACACATCATGTATTTTATTTATTTTCATATTCTGTTATATGCATATTAAATTGTTTGTTGTTTAATGTTCGTTGTGTTCTATTCCATTTCTTTTACGCGATTGTAAAGTTTAGTGTTGTATTTGTGGTGGAAATAATTTAGAGAGCAATCTACTGAAATAACCAAATTACATACTCCCCCGACAAGACTTTCGTCAAATCCGTCATAAATATTTTTATCAATTCCTCGACCTTTTGGCTAAGTGGGCGGTCACTGACCAGCAATTATCACACTGGACCTCTCGGTCAAATCAAAGCTATAACCAGGCATGCGTGCCTGAACCCATATTTGGGTCCATGTCCAGCTAGGCTCATCAGGTTTACATTGCATTTAGTGAGCCGATGACCAGCAAAGTTCAGCAGGGCTCGAGCCGAAGCTCGAACCCGACCTTTTCCTCCCTAAAACCCACTTTAAGCCGACTTTCAGGTCATTGACCTTGTGTCAAGTCCTTGCCGCGACCTGCCGATAAACATAAACATATCAAGTTACACGCCCGCTTTAGGACAATTATATCCGGGTACGACCGGAACTGACTAAGCCCTTTTTCTTTCTAACGACCTTGAGATCTCGTTATAGCAAAAAGAAAAGGATGAATTAAAATTAATAACATTTACAAAGCACTTCGGCCAAAAATAACTTGATAAGACTGGAGCTAATAGTCGTCGCCAGCCTATAGCAGGTTAGAAAAATACTTTATGGCTACACTCATTTTTTATGGGCGAATTCCTTATTCACACGGCTGAGCTGTGTGTTACAGCACTTTCGTCATATCAACAGGCCCTTTTCAACGCTCGTCGGCTCGTTTTTTGGCTTTTAGCTTTTTGCGAGGCCCCGGGGCCTATTCTGGACTTCGGTCCGGAGCGTGGCCCTGGAAAAGGAACAATGGCAGACTTGGGGCCTTTAATTAGGCACCTAGTTTTGACTAGGCTACCTTCGGGTGGGCGAGCTGCATTTTTGTCTCCTTTGTCCCCCTTGTACGGCACTAGACCATGCGTCTAGTTTAAGCCGCAAACTGGCATACGTGCCCGGACCCACATTTGGGTTCGTGAAACTGCTTGCCTCATCAGGCTCACATTGCACTAAGTGAGCCGATCAGCAGCACTGCCAAGCAGGGTTCGAGTCTCGGCTCGTTCCCGACCTCCCCTCCCCTCCCCTTTATCCCCACTTTAATCGGCCTTCGGGCTTTTGACCTTGTGTCAAGTCGTGTCTGGTGGGAGGCAGCGACAAATACTCGGCTTGTTTTTTGGCTTTTAGCTTTTTGCGAGGCCCCGGGGCCTGTTCTGGACTTCGGTCCGGAGAGTGGCCCTGGAAATGGAACAATGGCAGACTTGGGGCCTTTAATTAGGCACCTAGTTTCGACAAGGCTACCTTCGGGTGGGCGAGCTGCATTTTTGTCTCCTTTGTCCCCCTTGTACGGCACTAGACCATGCGTCTAGTTTAAGCCGCAAATTGGCATACGTGCCCGGACCCACATTTGGGTTCGTGAAACTGCTTGCCTCATCAGGCTCACATTGCACTAAGTGAGCCGATGAGCAGCACTGCCAAGCAGGGTTCGAGTCTCGGCTCGTTCCCGACCTCCCCTCCCCTTTATCCCCACTTTAATCGGCCTTCGGGCTTTTGACCTTGTGTCAAGTCGTGTCTGGTGGGAGGCAGCGACAAATAAACGGCTCGTTTTTTGGCGAAGCTCTTTAAGGAGGAATCCTGCATTCTGTGCGGTCGCATTCACCTTACCTTCCGGCGTTGATCCCACTTCTCGTGGTAGATCTGCTTTTCTTCCACCTACGTAGGTATGCACAAAGGTCCTTTTTAGGACCATAAGAGGTCACTGTCTGCGGGTCATAGCATCTCTGGCGGTCAGTAATGACCAGTCGAAATAGACGGCCAGGCGGCAAACACGAAGACGGATTCTAAGACCAACCGGTCTTAACTCTCGCTCGGTTCCGATTGTCCGATAAGCTGCGTAGCGCTAATGGCACGGTCCAGCCTTTAGCTACTGCTTCGCTATCTGCGCAGCGCTAAGATAACGCCCATCTTAGCCTCGGCCTTCTGGCCTGTCCGCTCATCCGCACGGCTTTGACCCGACAAAGCCTTCGTTCCTGTCCGTTCGTCCTCACGGCTTTGACCCGATAAAGCCTTCGTTCCCGTCCGATTCGTCCGCACGGCTTTGACCCGACAAAGCCTTCGCTCTTGTCCGCTCGTCCGCACGGCTTTGACACGACAAAGCCTTCGCTCTCGTCCGCACGGCTTTGACACGATAAAGCCTTCACTCCCGTCCGATACGTCCGCACGGCTAGGGGGCCCAGCAAAGCCCTAGCCTTTCCTCGACCTCAACGCTCTTGCAAGGTACAACGCAGTCCACGTAACGACTCGCTGTTACGGACTGTTCTACCACTGCAACTCCTGACTCACGTACGACCCGCCGTACGAGCCAGCAACCGAATCGATACACCCTTGGTTAACCACAACATACCGTCATAACCGGGGATATCGATCTACCAACCTCAACCGACCTCAGCTGCCCGCGACGACTGTCCAGCTGTACCCAACGACTCGACCGACCTCAGCTGGCCACGACAACTGTCCAGCTGTACTTGACGACTCAACCGACCTCAGCTTACCAGCATCAAACATCTAGCTGAACTCAATGACTCGACCGACCTCAGCTTACCAGCATCCAACATCCAGCTGTACTCAACGACCCAACCGACCTCAGCTTACCAGCATCCGACATCCAGCTGCATCTCCACGACTCGACCTACGCCAGCGACCCTCGTCAAACGCCCAGCTGTGAACATCTACAACGCTACTATACTAGCTAACGACATAACCCATCCTAACTGAAGACTACATACAACCGCCACGGACATTTACATACACGCTTGTAAATACGACAAAATAAATTGTCACTTGTTATAATTGTTATCTCGCCTTTGTTCCTTCCTATTGTTTTGGCTGTTCTCATTCACATAATTCATTTGCGGGGTCGACATACTTATCGGCTCCGCAACATCCTATCTGGTGGGAGGCAGAGACAAATACCGATTCAGTATTTACTTCATCCCTCTAGCACTGGTAGAATATGACACAGGGTCGACTTTTTTTTTACATATTGTAAAAAAAGCATGACGCAATGGTAGCTGTAATTCTGAATGACTTTATTCCGGTGTCAAACGTGAGACGTGAATACAAAAAAAAAAAAATAAATAAAAAATAGACCTGGTCTCTAACAACACAGCTGTTTTCATTGCATCAGGGGAGGTAACTGTCCTCCTATGTTTGCTTCTGAAAGACCCCCATTATCTAATTGGACCTTCCATTTCTACTTTACAAGCACGAAGTCACGGACAAGAGCAGTGGTAATTTACTAAGCTTTTTGCTTAGATGTAGCACAAGGCCTTATGAAAGGGGCACCCAATGAGACGGACAAGAGCAGTGCTTCGTCTCCTTCAGCATTCCTCTCATGGGAGGCGCATCAGGCAATTAATCTGCTCTTTGCCCTTTTAGATGTGGGACAAGGTGCTGCCTATAGGGATGGTCCCCTGAAACCAAGCTCTTTGATATATTCGCAAGAATCAAAACCTGTTCTTTTTTTCCACCTCAATATTTATATTTCTTCTTTATATTTCAGCTTTACTCTTTAATAAAATGTATGTTTGTATGTATGAAGAAAAATAGAAAAAAACAAAGTAATCCAAATTTGATGAATGTATAATGAAAGTCGACTTTAAGCGTCTCGGTTATAATTACCTTCTTCAGGATTTTCAATTTATAATTAATTTAAATTATAACCAAAACGTTTAACGTCGACTTTCACAATAAATTCATAAAATGTGGATTATTTTGTTTAACTATTTTCTTCATATTGTCGGATTTCATTTCTTTGTACATTTCCATATGTATGTAAGTGTGTGTGTGTGTGTAACGATAAGTGACAAAAGCGCATGCGCAGTAAGGACGTAGGAAACAAAAGCGACGCTGATTTAAACGTGTGTTGCTTATATTTATAAACATCGGAGTATGTGTTTAGAACATTTGGCGAAATCGTTTTCCTTCTTCTTGGCCATAAGAGAGTAACATTTTCACTTGTCAAAATCGAGTATTGTTTACCGGAGAAAAAAATTCGTCATTATGGCATACAATTTCTGACTCTTTTCCTGGAGAAGATTAACATAGGTAAGTTGGTCTTGTTTATTCCCCCATCCTGAGACTTGAGCAGAGTTGCTGTCACTCAAACTCCAGTGAAAGACCATCGACTAACGCTGATGTGAAAAACTCTCTTGGGGTAAACAATTATGATGTTAATCTGTCGTCAAGAAATTATTAAGCATAGTTCTTTAAAGTGTTTTACATCAATCGTACTCCTAAATATTATCAATACTCCCTAAAGTAAAGTTATCAACTGATGAAGATAAACGAAAATAGTTTTCGCCACTTTCAACTGAACCATGCGAAAAAAATGAACTACTTGTCACTAAAAAAACATTTTCGAACACATTCTTTATATAAGGGGTACTTCAAACAAACGTTGAGCTTGGGTGAGAATATCTCTGCTAACTCTTTTATAGGTATGGTGATCAAAAGAGAGTTAATAATTCTTTTGGGTGTTGAGCTATATTTTATGCAAGTTTCTGACTTGAAATACTCTTTTTAGACTCTTGTTATCAGATAATCTACCCTGAAATACCCTGATTAATTTTTTATTGCTTTTTATTGATGATCTCTTTTGGAAAAAAAAAATTTTTTTCATTGTTTAACTTTTCTCTTCAGTAATCTTGATTTAACAAAATTTTGTCATCCATGAAATTTTGATTCTTAATGAAATTTTTAAAAAATGCCTTTTTTAAAAATTTTGTCATAGAAAAATGGTATAGATAATTATTTTGAACATTAAAAAAATTGTTTTCCTTAATAAAGAAAGGATGAAGTAAATGACAGTTAGAAATTATATTTGGACAAGGTAGAATATGCATTTCTCCAGTGCTACAATAAAAGAATTACCAATGGAAATTATGTTTATTCATAGTTTAACATTTGAAAGATTTAAATCTATCATTAAATCGGTAAAAAAATCCTTACAATGAAAGATTATTGAATATCAGTTCAAGACATTTGTCCAGAAAATTAGCATCCCATGAATAACAATACACAAAAACTTTATTATAAATCTTTTGAGGAATATTTTTTATGTTTTTTGTATAATTTAATTATCCTTAATAATTCATTTTATTAATGAACTGTAAAAAGAATATTACTTCTTACTTTAAAAACAAGTAAGAAAATAAAAAGAAAGAAGTCTTATAATTTAATTTTTCATTAGTAATATCAATCCAAAAAATTGTGTGAGTGTTGTGAGCTTAAAAACATATTTGTTTTCATTCATATAGTAAGCATGGAGTAAATGCCAAGTGGAAAGTGATGTTTGGATTAGTATCTCCTGGGTCATAATAAAAATTACAAATGAAAATTATATACATTATGATATTTGGATAAGATAGAACATGCAATTCTCAAGGGTGACAATAGAAAAATTACCTATGAAAATTAGGTATATTATGATTTTGGATAAGATTGAATATGCAATTCTTCAGGGTCACAATTTAAAAATTAATGAAAATTATTAACATTAATATATTTGGATAAGATACGAGGATCATTAAATAAGTTTCCAGACTTTTTTCATGTGGGCACTTTTATTGATAGTACACACATGAAACTCTTGTCCTCTTCGAAGTAATCTCCTCCTGCTACAATGCACTTGTGGAAGGCCCCATGGAAGTCCTCTTGTGTAAGCGTGTCAATGACCTTTGTCACAGCCTCTTTCATCTCCTGAATTGTCTCATAACGACAACCTCTGAGCTAAAGGAATAACCAAAAGTCACAGGGAGCAAGGTCTGGACTATAGGGAGGGTGAGGAACTGTCTTGATACCCATCTTGCGTAAATAGTCTGTGACAAAGATGGAGTTGTGGACTGGTGCATTGTCCTGCTGGAAATGCCACTAACCCAATTTGAAGAGTGCTGGCCTCTTCCGACGGAATTCCTTCCTGAATTCCCTTAAAATCTCAACATAGTAACCCTAATCCTAACCGTAACCCTTTGGCCAATCAACTCTGGTGTATTGACTTGCTTACTCCTCCCACACCTCTCATCATCCCTCACAGACTCCCTGCCTTCCTTGAATCTCCTCTTATGCCACTCAAGAACTGATACTCGATTCATGCAAGATGGTCAAAAAGCAGTCTGAAGCATTCCATACGTTTCTGTGGCATTTTTTCCAAGTTTAAAACACAATTTTATTGCATATTGTTCTTCTAAAGTGTCCTCACGTCCAGATTGCATTTTTGAAATTCACCAGCTGTGACAATCAGGCTTTAGTAGGGTGTATTCCAATTGCTGCTGTAGCTGTTCATTTGAAGCTGAAATCATAAAAATTGGTGAGTCATCTTATAAGATGTATAGCAATAACACAGTGAATTTCCAAGAGTCTACAACTATTTTGAATGCCTGTACAAAAAATGTCTGGAAACTTATTGACGGCAGCACGTAGAATATGCAATTCTCCAGGGTCACAATTTAAAAATAAAGGAAAATTATGTACATTATAATATTTGGATAAGGTTATGCAATTCTCCAGGGTGACAATAGAAAAATTAGCAATTAAAATTAGGTATATTATATTTGGATAAGATAGAATATGCAATACTCCAGGGTCACAATAAAAAAAAACTAATAATGAAAATTATGTACTTTATGATATTTAGATAAGGTAGAATATACAATTCTCCAAGGTCAAAAAAGAAAAATTAATAATCAAAATTGTGTATAATATGTGGATGAGGTAGAATATACAATTCTCCAGGGTCACAAAAGAAAAATTACCAATGAAAATTATGTACATTATGATATTTGAATAAGGTAGAATATACTATTTTTTAATTGAACATCCATCATTTTTAAAGATTTTTAAAAATGTTCAAAACAAATTATTACAATGTTTCCTTTTTATTTATGGTAACTATATTTTTACTCTAATGTTTTTCACAAAAAATTCCTGTTTTATGCAATTAAACTTCTGTCAGTTTATTTGTAATTCTTTTCTCTTTCTATCAGCGCAGAGTTTGTTTTTTCTAATATTTTCTTTCAGTTAAATAAAACTTAAGCAAAATTATAAAGTGCTGTATTCAAATTGTTTTCAATTCATTTATGCTTATTGAACAGTAAAACAAGAAAATTGTTTTCATGATTTTATATGAATTATAGAATTTATTACAATTCATTATATGAGAAATCATTTTAATTTAATTATTTATATGAGAAATCATTTTAATTATATAAGTGTAAACAAACAATCAGTATCCTGTCTTCTTTAAGCATACATCTTCTTTATTTGCAGATAGCAGCTGCAGAAGAGATTTTCAAAATAAAACCTCATCTTTCACCAAATCTATTGCTTCAACTTGTGTTGGGAAACAGTGTGATATATTTCCTCTTTAAATTGTCACATATAAGTTCATTATTAAGCTTATTCTTTCCAAGTTTGTACATGACCACTTTAGTGAATTATCTTTTCTGAATAACCATGCAAAAACCTAGTGAAATGCAACCTTATTCTTGTCAAGTGTGTGGATCAACTCTTTCACAGAATTCAATATTTAAACAGCACATGTGTATTCATGCAGGAGAGAAAGTACTTTCCTGTCAAATTTGCAAATCAACATTTTCAAAGAGATCCAGTTTCAAAGCACACTTGCGAACACACACAGGAGAGAAACCATTTTCTTGTCAAGTGTGTGGATCATCATTTTCACAGAGGTCGACTTTAAAAAAGCATATGATTGTACACACAGGAGAGAAACTATTTTCTTGTGAAGTATGCGGGGCAAGATTATCACATCGTTCTACTTTAAAAAAGCATATGCAAATACACACAGGAGAGAAACCGTTTTCTTGTCAAGTATGTGGATATTCATTTTCAGTTAAATCTGGCTTAAAAAAGCATATGCAAATGCACACAGGAGAGAAACCATTTTCTTGTGAAGTATGTGGCTCAGCATTTTCTGAAAAGTCACATGTAACATTACATATGCGAACACACACTGGGGAAAAACCATTTTCTTGTCAAATATGTGGATCAGCATTTTCAGGGAGTTCTAATTTAAAAAGACACATGCGAATACACACTGGAGAGAAGCCATTTTCTTGTGAAGTGTGTGGCTCAGCATTTTCTGAAAATTCAACATTAAAAACACATATGCGAATACACACAGGAGAAAAACCATTTTCTTGTGAAGTATGTAGATCAGCATTTTCAGAGAGTTCTAATTTAAAAAGACACATGCGAATACACACAGGAGAGAAACCATTTTCTTGTGAAGTGTGTGGATCAGCATTTTCTGATAATTCCAATTTAAAAGCTCACATGAAAATACACACCAGAGTTAACTCATTTACTTGTCTAGTTTGTGGAACAGAATTTACTCAGAGGGTCACTTTAAAAAAGCACATGCAAATACACACAGGAGTGTAAAAATTTTCTTGTCATAACTGTGTGTATTAGAATTTATAGAAAATCACTGATAAGAAACAATTTTTTGTAACTTTGTGTTTCTGTATTTCACGGAATGCAAATTCAAAAAAGCAGATGCAAATGCACACAGGGAGGAAACCACACTTTGTGTGCATCTCCATTTTCAGCAAGTCACATTTAAAAAAGGCATTTAAACACCCTGGAGAAAAACAGTTTAAAATTTGCAGAAGAACATTTTTACAGAAATCTGGATTACAAATTCCTTTTAAAATATTTACAAATTGAACTCTGGTTATTTATCAGCATTTTCAGTAAGTTGAAAACACATGTTGACACCCACCTGCAAGGAAGCAATTCTGAACAAAACATTTCTCAATATCCTATAACTTAAACATTTAGAAGATCATATTTGTATGCAGTATGATGATTGTCATTAACTGTTATGGTACCTACCTGATTATAATGAACTCTTCCTATTACTATGAATACCTGGAGAAAAATTCATCTCGGTGTTAAGTTAACTCCAGCCTAACACTTTGGCAGTCAGACTGATTTTCTTTTAATTGGAATCATTTTGAGATGAGGCTTCTTAATCTGAGAATTAATTTTTATTTATTTATTGCGGACTTACAAATTTCACCTCTTGCCTTCTTCAGGTGATTTAACCGCGACCTTGGATAGGAATGCTGAGTCTTGTAACCAGAGGCCAGAGGTGAAATTTGGCCGAAACATAGTGAAGAAGAAACAACACACAAAAACTACTAAGATGAGGACAAAAAGTCCACAATAAATGAAAAAAAAAATTAATTCTCAGTCAGACTGATGTTCAACACTCTTCTATCTATGCTGTATTTATACTTTCGTTCAATATACTTGTTTCACGTAATCCCGAGTTCTTGTCTTTCTTACGGACCTTTTACTGGTCCACAACACTAACAAAGATTCTTTCTCAACAAAAACAGTTCCTGGAATCTCACACAAGAGATGAATCATAATTTTTTAATATGTGGTTAAAAAAACCAGTTACAGTAAAGCATTATCATCATGTTGTGCTTGATAACACCAGGTTCCCTAACTTTCTCTTGCTATTTGTCCCTACTGTCCATCACTCTGGGTAGGTCTTCTAGTTTGCATCCACACGTAACTGACCTATGTAAGTCCTTGCTGGCCAATCAGCACTGGTATGTCCATATGTAAAAGTTGTGCCCACCATGTCTTGGATGTTTTGTGAGATCTGAGATAAGTGGCCATAAAGCTGCTGTTTTTTTCAGCATGCAACATTCTTGTGTAGTTTCCAACTAGCTTTTTCTTACAAGCAGAATATCCAAGTTATTTGACACTGCAGTCATAAAACTGGAAAGGTTAAACTTTGCAGTAAAAAAATAACAAACACAAAATGCATAAATATTCATTGAATTTTACCTTTTTTTATTTTTAACACTCACTTATGAATGCAAAACAATTTCAGGATTACATTTCACATTATTGATATTTTTCATCATGGCTTTTGTTAATATGTGATTCAAAATTTCATTTATCTCTTTGAATTTATCATTTGAAAATTTCCCTGTGAAAACTTTTTCATCTAAATTTAATAAATGCTATGGACAGGATACAATGTTTCCTGATGTTTGCTTAAGATCAAGCAGGTAGCTGAATATTTAGTTGCCCAGTCATAATCTAGACCCAAGACATTTGGTCTATGTGTTCATTTAGATCCATACTGCTTCATCTTATATACCACAGAATGACAAAAATCAACACTGGATTGAGTTGTGAGAGATTGTTTATTAGAGAACAACCATTAGAGAAAATGAGTTTGGATTATGGGACCCCAAATTCAAAACCTTTTTAAATAGATATGGATATATGTTGAATAGTAATAATAATAATAATTATGTTTGAACAAGAAGACTTGCTGTCACTTGTTATCAAGAGAAGAAAGACAATAATTTTTTTAACAGCATTAAATGGACGATAGTAAATGTAACAAAATTGGCACCAGTAAGTCCAGAGAAGACCCTTAGTGCTAGACCAGTTGTCTGAAGAAGGATTTGATTTATGACCCCTTGTTACTTCCTATTTCGAGTTGAGAGATTCCCCCTTTCCTAAAAAGAAAGTTCAGTTGGACTCAGTGCTCCGGACTTGTAATATGGTGAAGGGACTATAAAACAAATATAAAAAGGACCTTTGATGAAAATAACCTTGACGATTAAAGATATATCCACAAGATTATAAACTCATTACAGGACTTTGTCAGTAACTATATTTACTAAAAAAAAAAATTTTTAAATATTCTTTTAGATATAAAATTTCTTACAAGAAGAGACCCAAAAGAAAACCATTTATCTCTGCCCATAAAATATCCTCATTGTAAAAGTACAATCCATAAAGTCCTTGCTTCACATAAAACTCATATATGTATATAGACCTACCAATTCTTGCTATTGTTGTTTGTTCCTTTTTTTTTATGTGTTTAAATTTTGTTATTTTGCATGTCTGTCAAAATCCTAATAATTTGTATTACTTTTTTATGTTCTTTTCTACTTTCGTAAATACTTATTTTTGTTGTATTAGGACAACTGTTAGTGACGACTATATCTCTAACCCTGTTTATTGTAGGAGTAATTCTAGTTTTAGAGAAAAACCGTTTGCTACAGGATACATGAGCTAGGGTAAGAGGGTTGGTTGCCAGTAAAAAATAGAATGCTTTGGGTCAAACTTGTGGCACCAGATGTACAGAAGTGATCTGCATATTGGTTTGATCATGAACAGAAATCATAGGAGGACAAGATTGGTGACATCACTGAATATGACATGGGACTATGCACAATATGACAAACCTTTTTCAAGAGACTGTTTCCAAGTAAAAAGTTGGTGACCATAGTCGAGGGTAACCCGAAGGCTCCCTTTTCGATAGCTACTACACCTAGATGTAGGGGAGGGCGCTACTCCTTCCCTGGATGGCTCTACTTTACCCTTGATCCGCACCTTATAATGCTGAGTGTTAAGCAAGGAGGCATCAAGTACCATTTTTTGAGTCTTTGGTATGACTCGACCTGGGATTGAACCAAGGTCTCCCTGGCCATTGGCGAACACTCTAACCGCTAGGCCAACCTCATATTCTGCACCCAACCAAAAGTTTGAGACTAAGATCATGTTCCAAGATATCCTATTCAGTGTTGAGTTTTAAAGGAAGGGATCAAGCAAATATAGATATCAAATAATTATTACATCGTCAACGGGTCATACATCTCTCTCAGAACTTGTTATAGTATTAAATTTTCAATAAACTTTTAACAGTGCTTCTGTGTTTTCTGTTACCTACCTTCTATATATATATATATATATATATATATATATATATATATATTGCAATTTGTTTGAAGCATTGCACAAATTATTTTATTTTGTTGTGTTGTATTAATTTAGAGGGCTATTGCAATGTGAAATAATAGTTTTTTAAGTCTAATTAATTTCAAAGTAAAAAATTCATCGTCAGAGACTTTTTTTAAATGAACTCGATGTTGGATGTTCAAATTTTTTTTGGATGTTGTAACCATGGTGTTACGTGGGATGTTTAAATGCCATGTGGAATAGATGGGATTTCAGTTGTTCTAATCAATTTTATTTTATTTTATCTCATGTTATTTTTATTTTTTTAAAACTTAAATATGTATTTAGTCCACACCGTTGTGATAGCATTGGTTGATAGCTGATAAAGTAGTATTAAGTAGAGATCTGGGAGTTATTGTTAGTTTATGTTCTGGTGCCGATGGCGAACGATAATAAATAACACGTGAACACACAAGCTATCTAGTAAGGGAGTCTGTTTATTTACGTCCAAGGGAACTAAACCTACAGAGCCGGCCTCACTTTCATGGGGCCGTTTCGTACCCGTGTTTTACGGAGCTATATACATCATAACAGTTTACATAGAGTTTTTTCATTTTCATCTAAATTATATATGTCCAAGTAAAGTGAGGTGTAAATGTTGTAGTGATTTCTTCATACAGAATTTATGTAGGTAGTCCAGTGAATGTTGAATGCTTGGCAGCTTAAAGTATATTGGAAGTTTAATATTCCTGATGGTATTGCATGTTATGCTGTTCTTGGCGTCTTTTGAGAAAGTTGATTTGACAACCAAATTTTAGCACGTCTTTCCAATAGCTGGAATAGTTTTTTAGTAATTGCAAATTTGGCTTCATTCTGGTGTAGAAATAAAAGTATTTTATAATTTGCTTGAAGCATTGCACAAATTATTTTATTGTATTGTATTAATTTAGAGGGCTATTGCAATGCAAAATAATAATTATTTGAGTTGTAATTAATTTCAAAGTAAAAAACTTCATCATCAGAGACGTTTTTAAATGAGCATGATATTGGATGTTCAAATTTTTTTTAGACATTGTAAACATGGTGTCATGTAGGGTGGTAGAACGCCATGTTAGGTGTTGTGTAAACATGGTGCCACATGGGGTGTTTAAATGCCATGTGGAATAGATGTGATTTCAGTTATCCTAATCAATTTCATTTTATTTTATTTTATTTCATCCTAATTTTTATTTAAAATATATATTTTATTTCATATATATATATATATATATATATAATTTAAAAAGAAATAATTTGTAGGTAACATTATTTTTAAATGTGCCTAAGCTCATTTTTTGGCTTGCAGTTAAATAGTTTCAAATATTGCTATTTATTTTTTGCACACAGTGAAATGGTTTCAAGTATTGCTATTTAATATTAGTTATTTTATTTATCAATGTTGTATTTTTGTTGGCACGCACATGGCATTAAGCAATTTATAGGTGAAATAAGTTAGAACAAACTTACAATGAACATTGTTTAAACAAATCTCTTACAGGATGCTGGATTTCTGTCTTTTTTTCTTTGACAGTCCCTTTTGCCGGTTTATTAATCATGAGAAGACTGGATTCATTTTGATAGTCAAAGCTTCAGCTCGTCCCATACTCTTTTATTTCTAAGTGTGTACAGCCAGAAGTGACTAGTGTATCAACTCGTATGTCTTAAGTTATTGTAACAATCAAGTATTCCTAATTTAATACTAATCATTTGTTTGCACTCAGTTAAATAGTTTCAAATATTGCTATTTAACACTGATAATTCTATTTAAGATTAATAGTATTCCCTAGTAAAAGATTGAACTGTTCTTTTTGACCCATAGGTTGGATCCTCACAGGTACTATTACTCCAGATTTAGAGTGGACCAGAAAGTAATCATAATGAAAGGTTACTCCACATTCTCCAAACTCCAAGACAAGACTCATCATAAGGTGCAGTTTAATGTCAAAGCCAAGACATTAAATGGTTTCAAGTATTGCTATTTAACATTAACAATTTTCAACATTATTTGTTTGTAATGGTTTCAAATATTTCTATGTGATACTAACAATTCAATTTAATATTAGTCATATTGGCCTAGAGAGTAGAGTGTTCGCCAATGATCTGGGAGACCTGGGTTCAATCCCAGGTCGCGTCATACCAAAGACTTTAAAAATGGTACTTGATACCTCCTTGCTTAACACTCAGCAATATAAGGTATGTATCAAGGGTAAAGTGAAACAATCGAGGGAAAGGAGTACCCTACATCTCGGTGTAGTAGCTATTGAAAAGTGGGCCTTCTGGTCGCCCTTGACTATGGTCGCCAACTTTACTTAGTTGTGCACAGTTAAATGGTTTCAGATAAAGTAAATACTTCTATTTAATCCATTGATTGGACCCTAACAGGTACAACAATACTGAATCAGTGTGGACCTGGCAATGAAGAGATACTCCACATTTTCTAAAGCTGCAGGACTGAAGTCTCACTATTAGATGCTGTTTAGTGTTGTATCCCAGATTCTTCAAAGATGGTTTGATGAAAAATAGTTTCAACTGAATTTAAAAAAAAGAATACTAGCTTTTGCTTAAAAAACAATGAAAAATCATCTTTTAATATTAGGTGGGTATCATTTATGAACATAGGTAAAAAATCAGGTCAGATTGCTGCTATTCCTTCTGTAAGTATGGTGATCTATGAGAGTAATAATGATACTTGTGTTTTTGAGCCATATCTTTATTTTTTTTTGGTTTCCAAATTAAAATGCTTTTTTCAAAGAGTGTATTTTAATTTTGTCTGTTAAACTATCCTGAAATGCTCTTAATTTGTCATAAACTGATTTTTAAAAAAATATTTGGAACTCTCCAAAAAAGAATTTTGCTGTAACACATTTGTCATACAAGATATTTTAATATTTACTAAAAGTTTATGACACCAAAAGAAGGTTTTTTTGTCTTAAGAACAACATAAAAATTGTGTGTTTATTTTGAACTTATAAAATTTTGTTTTCATTAATTCAAGTAATGGTGGAGTAAATACCATTTGGAAAGAGATATTTTGACATCCTTACAACTAGATGTCAGGTTCAGCCACTTGTTTGGTGCCATTGTTCAATGTGTAAATGAATACAAGGAATGCATCTGTTGAACTTAATAGAATTTTTTCTATTTGCTTTGTTTTATGTCTTACACCAGAATATATACAAAGACTTATACCAGCTAAAATACATAAAAATAACTTGCATGTATAGAATAATAATAGCACTTACTGCCATTATGTCCCTGCAACAGTGCTAAACTGAAGCTGGCATATATAGAGAATTACCTCCACTCATTTTACCAGCAGCCAATCACAGCCCATGCAATGATGTGTCCATATGTCCACAATGAGATGCTCCATAAATAGTCTCCCTTCTCCTCAAGTGGGATTTTTCTCTATATATGCCAGTCTCATTTTAGCTCTGTTGTAGGGACATTATGGTGGTAAGTGCTATTATTATTCTACAGATGTAAGTTATTTTTATGTATTTTAACTGGTGAAAGTCTTTGTATATATTCTGGTATAAGTGAGGCACCTCTTCTTTTGGTGACTCTGTTTGCTTCACAACTGATTGCTGACGTGAACAACTTTGCAAATTCGACAGCATGCAGCAACTGGCACTCACTCTAGTCTCTTGAAAAATGCCCCCCACAATCAACTAACTCGACAAAGTTTTTCTGTTTGCTCCTTTCAATGTCAGTGTATCAGGGAAAGGTTACAACCATCATGTTAAGCAGCCCAGCCAGCTCAAGCTGTACAATACACCGACTACATCTGTGTAGAGGAGTAAGACCCCCCCCCCCGGCAACAAATGCTCTGGATATGATACTAAACACTGATGATGAGGTTCCAATAATCCTGGAGCTTTGGGGAATGCAGAATACCTCTTTATTGCCCTTGCTCTAGGTCCACTCTGATATGGAGTGGTAGCACCTGATAGGTTCCTATTTATGAGTCAAAGACAACTGTTTAACATTTAAACTGTGTGAAAACAAATGACTTATACAAAATTGAATTGTGAGAAACAGAAATATTTGATCATTTAACTATATATAAAAAAGATGACATTTGATTGAATTGTTAGTGATACATAGCAATACTTGAAACTATTTAACTGTGTGCCAATAAATGAGTAATGTTGAATATAATTATTTGTGTTAAGTAGCCATACTTGAAACTCTCTAACAGTGTGCCTAAATTGAAATATTGGTATAACATGGCAATACTTGGAACTATTTGACTGTGTGCAAATGAATGAAGTGTTCAATAGAAATACTTTTCGTGACTTCCCTGTCTGCAAACAATTGATTAATATTGAATTGAATTATAAGTGTTAGATAGCAATAATTGCAACCATTTATCTGTGTAGGAACAATAGCAATACTATAGTGCAAACAAATTAGTTCTAACTCATTTATAAATGAAATTACCAACAGACTATTAACTTAGAAATCATATGTGTATCCATTTAAATGTGTACAAACAAATGAGTGATATTAAATTGTTATATAGCAATATTTGAAACCATTTAACTGTGTGCAAACAAATGATTAATGGTAAATAGAATATCTATGTTAGATAGAAATACTTGAAACCATTTGCGTGCCAAAAAAAAATTAGCTTAGGTTCAGGGTGTCTCAAAATAGATGCAACCCATTATTATGATAATGATTTATTACTAAGACAAGTGCAATGGTGGTCATTTAGACTACGTCCTGTAAAAAATGCATATTTTGAGCTAGAGTCATCAAATCAATGTTTTTTGTTATTATATCAACGTCCAGAACATGCAATCTTTTTTTAGTTTCTTGTCCCAATAATAAATCATTATCATATTAATGGGTTGCATCTATTTTGAGACAGTTATGAATGATTTTGTGTCCAAATAAGTAGTGACACAAAACATTTTTTCCTCTCTTGTTCAAGGCATTGTGATCAAGGATTAATAGCTGTCATAGTATACTATTTTCAAATAGGAAACAAAAAAAGAACACAACATTATCATTCATAGAGTTATTAGCAGCCACATGGGTACCATGTATATTAAGACACCCTATATATGTATAAATAACCTACAATGGTTGATATGCTATAAAACCCAACCCAACCTGACCAAACCAAACTTAACCATTATGTTAAATTTTAAATGTAACATGACTCATTTATGTGCTGTGATGGTACTTTCCAGTGGGCAAAACTTTTGATGCATTCAGTTGATGAAATTGGACACCGAAAAAACATATGTTGTCAATCTTCGTATAATTATTCAGGGTATTATATTAAGCAACTCACAGCTTGCAGTAAATGCTGACTGATCAGACTCTAACCAAGTACTGATTTCTGATTAAACACTTCATGTTTTTTTGAGGTATGCAGGTTTCCATTATCTCTTTTTACTGCTAGTAAATGACTGTTACAAGACGAGATCTTGCCTTGATTTGAAAAAACAAAAAGAAAAGAAGAAAAGAAAAAAAAAACGGAAGTTACCAGTTCGAGTTCTCAACTCAAAATGAAAAGTTAGTCGCTCACGCATCGGCTCTGCGCAGAACTTCCGTTTGCGAAAAATTAACAAAAAAAAATGCATTAATTAATATCCAATCGGAACGCTTCCCACGGGGCACAAAAATTGCCGTTTCTGAGCCTACGAAAAATATATAAATAGACGGACCAAATAATTATCAGCAGACTTGTTCTTTCACATGACTCGTGTTAAAGATTCTTCGCCACCGTCTGGCACCTGTCATCCGATACATCAAACGATCGCCACCGCTAGGAACGCTGCCCTAATTCCGAGAAAACCATCCCTTCACCACGAGACAAGGGCAGTACATGAACTTTGTAACTACTACCACTGAATTCATTCTTTAACTGTGAACATATTTCTCCATTCTATTCTCTGTACTTAATCTATTTATAAAAATTTTCTATAACATCATTACTGTGTTATTGT
Organism: Sepioteuthis lessoniana; assembly: GCA_963585895.1. Classification (NCBI taxonomy): domain Eukaryota; kingdom Metazoa; phylum Mollusca; class Cephalopoda; order Myopsida; family Loliginidae; genus Sepioteuthis; species Sepioteuthis lessoniana. Next base: position 40,636,093 of record OY757908.1, on the reverse strand, counting down.
GAGTATCTATACATTCTTTGTTTTGCAACCATACGCATTTCTCGCCCACAACATTCATATCACAGATATCAACAACTCAGAATATAACATGACTGACATAGTAGAGTATGCCTGGGAGACCGGGGTTCAGTCCCAGGTTGAGTCATACCAAAGACTCAAAAAAAATGGTACTTGATACCTTCTTGCTTATCACTCAGCATTATTAGGTACATATCAAGGGTAAAGGGGAGCAATCCAGGGAAAGGAGTAGCACCCTCCCTGACACCTTGGTGTAGTAGCTATTGAAAAAGGACACCTTCAGGTCGCCCTTGACTACGGTCGCCAACTTTACTTACTTTATAAATGACTGACTTGTCTGCACTTGTTAGACAGTGGAAATTGGTTTATCTGATAATGTCTTTTAGCTCAAGTAGCAGTAGAAATGTAAACAGTCTAAACCTGCAGAATCTTTGCTTCGTTACTGCAAAGGCAAAATTTTCTTTAATTTTTCCTTCACTTTTTTATATCTGCAAGTCTTTCTATCTTATCAAAGAATGATACCAGCATCTGCTTTACCATTATCTCTCTGTTGACCAATATTCTACTCATACAGCCTTTTCTCTATTGTCTCCTGAACACATAAAATGACTCATTGCCTTTACTTTGCTCCTTACTCTTTAGAGAGAATTGTTTTATCTGAGTATTAATAGGTTCATCATGATTATTTTTAACACACTGGGCCAGTCTTAGTTGGTTCAAAGCCCAATTGGGAACGTATGTATTGCACTGTGTTGTGTGTACTTCACAAGCTGAGAGTAAATTACACTTCAGTGCAGGGCCCACTTTGATACAGAGCCCAATTAAGAGCAACTAGTTCAATTAACTTAATGCCAGTCCTTGTAATACAGCATTGTCTCATCATGGCTGGACAGTAAGTAACATAAATAAACATGCAAATATCTCAGTCATGTAGAAAATATTTTGTCTTGGTTATTTTTACTTGTTTTTCTGGATAGAAAAATTCTTAATTTTCCTGATAAAAGAAATGTCTTGAAATTGGTAACATTAACATTAGTAAGCATTTCAGAAAATAGTATTATTCTTCCTTTTTTATTTGTTATCTAAAATAGTGCTTTTTGTTGTTGAATGCTTTTTAATTTTCACAATGATGAAGTGTGTTTAAATAGATTTTCTTGATAAAAGAAATGTCTCTATAGCAATGCAGGACAGAAGTTTCTGTTTGATGATCATAAAATGTCTTGCTTTATTTTGACCTTTTGACCCGGCCAAAAATGCCATTCCAAGGTGATGCACCGGAAGGAGGTGACACATTCTAATGGCAGTTATGAGAGGAAATCGCGTGGGCGGAAATTGGCTGATGAAATGGGACGAGCTAAAAAATTCCCATAGTACACTCATAGACTGATGCACCGGAAGAGAGTGACCTGTGAACTGCATGACAGTTATTTCTGCTTGATGACAATTAAACATTTGATTTCAAAGATCGAGTGGGCAATCGAGTGGGTGTTGAACTATTATATAACGCAGTCAAGACAACAGTTGAGTGGCAGTTGCAGTAGAGTTGGAGACGGAGATAGATGAGATGTGGTAAGGAAAGCCACACCCAGCCGAGGGGACCCTCAGGAACCCCGATGGAGTTTGGGGACCAGAGAAGTTGCTGATAAGATGCAGTAAAGAAATCCATCATCTAGTAGAGAGCTGGGCCGCTGGGCCTCCAGTTGAGCATCAGGAAAACAAGAAAGACACAATGTTGACGGCCATAAGAGTGGGGTCAAAATATTACAGTTTATGTTCGGTCACCAGCCCCCTCCCTCACACAAACCTTGAGTAACCCTTTTCGAACCCTTGCAATAAAGTGAGAGGTAAATATATTTTTCTAAAGAAGTCTTCCTGCATCTGTTTAATTATTGTGTCATTATGATACGGCACATGAGAATATAACAGTTTGACAGAACATTCCTTTTTGTCTGTATTGATTTGGTTAAATGTTACAATGTAAATATATTTCTTAGGATTTTATTGATAATGATGCATCTTTTTGTTTCAGAAAATAAAAATTAACCAAAATCAAAAATTGTTGAATTTAAATGTTTTTCTATTCATTCATATTTATTGAAAAATAATCTGAAAAATTTACTTATAAGTTAATATGAAATACATGATATATCAGAGTTTATCATACCAGAGATTTAATTATTATTATTATGGAAGTGAAAGCAACCAATAAGTATCCTGTTCTATTTTCAGAAAATATTTTAATAATAATGTAGAACAATGGAAGTAAACAATAAGTTAAGTTTTATCTTTAATAATATCTATTCTTTATTTGCAGATGTAAATTGTAGAAGAAGAAAACAATTTTTATATTTGAAGCAGTGTATGCCAGTGTGAAAATCTATTAGTTCAAAGTGTGTGCATCTACAGTCTAATATATTTCATCTTTAAATACAAGCACACAAAAGAGAAATTTCTTATTCTTACCAGGTTTGGACATCAACATATTACTAAGTTGATATTTCTAAATAAATATGGAAATTTACAGTGAAAAGCAGCCTTACTCTTGTCAAGTATGTGGAAGAGCATTTTCAGAGACTTCAAACTTAAAAAGGCACTTTCAAATACACACAGGAGAAAAGCCATTTTCATGTAAAGTGTGTGGATCACAATTTGCACAAAAGTACAATTTAAAAGCACACGTACGAATACACACAGGAGAGAAGCCATTTTCTTTTCAAGAGTATGGGTCAGGATTGGCATAGAAGTTTCATTTAAATGAGCACATGCGAATACACACAGGAGAGAAATCATTTTCTTGTCAAGTTTGTGGATTAGGCTTTGTGTGGAGCCGCAATCTCAAAAATCACCTGCAGATGCACACTGGAGAAAAACCATTTTCTTGTAAAATGTATGGATCTGCATTTTCACAAAATTCCACTGTAAAAAGTCACATGCAAATACATACTGGAGAAAAACCATTTTCATGTCAAGTGTGTGGATTAGCATTTTCAGAGAATTCTATTTTAAAATATCACATGCAAATACCCACAGGAGAAAAATCATTTCCTTGTAAAGTGTGTGGGTCAGCATTTTCAACATTCACTACATTAAAAAACTACATGCCAATACACACTGGTGGGAAACCCTTTTCATGTCAAGTGTGTTGATCAGCATTTTCAGTGAATGCCATTTAAAAAAAAAAAATCATATGCAAATACACACTGGAGAGAAACCATTTTCTTGTGAATTGTGTGGATCAGCATTTTTCCAGAGTTCCAGTTTAAAAAGTCACCTGTGAATACATACTGGTGAGAAACCATTTTCTTGTCAAATCTGTTGATCAGCATTTCCAGAGAATTCTAGTTTGAAAAAACATATGAGAATACACACAGGAGAGAAACCCTTTTCTTGTCAGGCGTGTGGAACAGGATTTTCATGGGCATCCAATTTGAAAAGGCACATGCAAATACACACATTTGAAAAATAATTTTCTAGTCAAATATGTGGATCATCATTTTCAGAGAATACGGGTTTAAAAAAGCACATGCAATAACACACCGGAGAGAAATTATTTTCTTGTGAAGTGTGTATATCACCATTTTTAGAGAATTCCAATTTGAAAAAAACATATGCGAATCCACAATGGAAAGAAACTCTTTCTATGTCTAGTTTCTGGATCAGCATTTTCATTGAGTTTTAATTTAAATGTCCCATGCGAATACACACAGGAGAAATTAAATTAAATTGTTAGATATGTGAACACAAATATTCTGAAAAATCTATTTACAAAACACTCGAGAATATGCACTGGTGAATCATCATTTCTTTTGCATGTGTGAGCTTATTAATTTAAGGGAAATCAAATTGAAAATATATGTATACATTTGTGTGATTCATTATTTTTATGGGGTGTTATAAGTCAGTTCATTAAATACATTTTTCTCCTTACATTGTTTCAATATATAAACTGCTCAATTTACATAGTACCAAAATGTTAGACAGCAGTAAAATGGAAAATGTAATACTTCCCCACTCATAGAACTGAGATCAGATGACTTATAAATGGCCTGGTAGTGGCACTCTTATGGCAGCCATTTAACCTAGACAGAAATCATATCAACCTCAGGGATATTATGGGGGATTGATACATGGAATTTAATAAGAGACATGGCTACTTAATGATCAAGATAGACATTGTGGGTAACATTCCTGTGGTAGACTTTTTTTTCATTAGAAAAAGCAAGTAATTAGTGTTGATGATGACTGAAAAAGAAGTGTAAATTAATGACACAACAATCTTTTCTTAAAATATATCAGATCCATTTCATTTATTTCTTTCTGTTTTTTTATTTTTTATATTTATATATTTGTTGGGAAAGCGGAAATTGATCATTTATTAAAGTATGTTTTGTTTGGGTTTTTATCTTGTCTGGTATTCTTTGATCCTCTTTTCACTGTCTGCCTAACCCTTCTAGTCTTCTGGCTGTAACTTCTTCACGGCTCTGAATCTTAATTTTCATTCTTTTCAGTTCTCAACCCAGTTGGCTCGGGCTATAGAATACATGGACTCCATCTATGATGTGGGATGAGATCCACCCCCACAACAAGTGTCTTAGATTGTAAACTAAACCATTTGATGATGCAGATCTAATCCTGGAGCTTTTGGGATTGTGAAATATGCCTTCATTGGCCTTACTCCCAGGTTCACCAAGACCCAGAGTCCTATCTATGTGTCAAATAGAACTGTTTTACCTTTTAACTTGCAAACAAATGACTGATGTTGAATTTTTAGTGTTACATAGCAATACTACTTGAAACCATTTAACTATGTGCAAACAAATGAGTAATATTGAATAGAATTATTAGTGTTGAATAGCAACACTTGAAATCCTTTAACTGCATGCAAAACTGGATTATTGGTTATTACATATCCTACCTATGAATATTAATGGATATGTCCCATTCCTCATAAATAAGTTGGACACTATTGTAAGGTGAATAAACATGCTGATTAAGTAGTCATTACTTGCTGTGTGTACCTTCTTCACGCGGCTGACAATTATTGTATTTTGTTGATGTTATAAAGATTTCCATTTCATTTCCAACCTCTGTTTTGGTTATTTCTCATTCAGTAACCTTTTTGTTAGGCTACAACATGGGTATTACATAGCCACATTTGAAACCATTTAACTGTGTGGAAATAAAACTGCAAAAATTGGTTGGTTAGTTGGTTTGGTTTTATGGCATATCAGCCTTTGTAGTTTATTTAACACAAAATCCATTTTTATGCAAATACTCATTTCTATTTTTTTTTTAAATTCAGTTTAGTATGAGTACACAGTTTATATGTCAAAAACATTTCTATATCAAGTTATTCAGTTTATTCAAATAGTTCTAATTTAGCTAAGTATAAGTACAGATTTTCTTTACACATAGTTAAATGTCAAAAATAGTTCCATATTAAACAATTCAGTTTAGTGTAAATACATTTTCAATGTCAAAACAGTTCCGTTTCAAACAATTCAGTTTAGCATTAGCACACGGTTTAAATGTAAGTACAGTTTAATTGTCAAAAATATTTCTATTTCAAGCTATTCAGTTTAGTCAAACAGTTCAAATTCAAACAATTCAGTTTAGTATAATGTCAAAACAGTTCTATTTTAAACAATACAGTTTAGTATAAATACACAGTTTGAATGCTAAAAACAGTAAAGTCAAGTAACCACGGTTTATTTCTATTTAACCCATAGATAGGACCCTTATCAGGTGCTACCACTCCAGGCCAGAGTAGACCTGGGAGCAATGAAGGAGTACTCCACATTCCCCAAAGCTTCAGTATTACTGGAACCTCACCATCAGATTGTTTAGTGTCATATCCAGAACACTCGTTGTGGGGGTCTTACCCTTCTGCAGAAAAGCAGTCAGTGTATTCTAGAGCCCCAGCCAACTGGGCAATGCAAAAATTGAATTATCATTATTGCATAGCAATACTTGGAATCATTTAACTGTGTGGAAATAAAACTGCAAAAATTGAATTATTATTACATAGCAATACTTGGAATCATTTAACTGTGTGCTAACGAATGTTCTCTGGTTCATTTAAAAATGTTATCAACAAAATATGCATTCATAAATCATACATTTAGTATATGTTTAAATAGAATTAAATAACGTACAAGGGTTGATATGCCATAAAACGGAACCAAACCACACACGATTATATTTCAGCCTTCTATGTCTGGGAATCTTTTAGGATTCAGAAAACCAAATTCTATTACAAACAGCATTTGAAATCCTGGATTTTTCCTATGATAAAACACTGATGGGAAATATTTGTGGAGAACTGAATTCTGCCATTCCTAATTAAGAAAATAATACTCAACAAATTGATCAGACCTTATGTATCACTGAGACTGAGTCTACTAATAATTAAACAAGAAACTCCATTTTTCCTGTAGCAGCAGGAGCCCACAAAAATTTCATGACTTAAATGTAACGTTACCGCCCTCGCCCCCCCCCACACACATTCATCATTCTTCTAACCATTCGCTTCTTACGGCCGGTAATCAACTAGTGGTTCCGAGGGGGGCAACGCACATTTCTTGCCACTACAAGAATACGATCGGGGGGACAGGAGAAAATAAAACAAACGAAAAAACACGAACAATGCTTGGGGTTAACTCAAGAGCAGAAGGAGAGTTATGCAACTCTTTGCATTCCTGATAGCATATATGAACTAACGCTAGCGTGGGTTACTAGCGAAAATTCCACAAAGCAACTGGAATGCCGACTCATCTTGACTCAATCTTCTTCGCTGGACCCTATCTTCTCTGCCACTGTCTCCGGAGTTGACTGCACCTGTCCGTGGTTCCACGCCAACTCTCCCGAGCGCCAAGAGTCTGCGTTACACGAAATAATCAAATACAAAAGTAACTGTGAGTCGCCATTTTAGCTTTTTTTTTGTTAAGCGACTGAAACGTACAAAACGTGCCCACACGCTAGTCAGGTAAGCCATGATTTTCCCTACGACTGCTAAACCAAAATATCAGTTCCAAATTTCATGACAGTCATAATGTTTTATCTTCAAAGGAATTTAAGACTGACACACAAGTATGCAATTTAAAAACACTATTAAAAAACATTTTTCCAAAACTAACTCTCTTTCGCGTCCCCTTACCACTTCCGGATACAACGAGATTTCAGGTCCAAAAACCCTTTGTCTGGTTTCGCGCCAAAGCAGACAAAAGAATCGTCTGCTTGGCGGGCCACCGATATAGTGTTACATAAATATAAGTAGGCATAGTACAGAGAATGTCAAACAGTAGTTTTTCCATTAACTAGATTTCTCCAAAATACTTTGCTAAAAATCAGTCCCTACTTATAATAGAGAAATGAAAAGCTAGTTCATCAGTTGTAGGATTCTTTTTAAAGGACATGTCACACTCATGAAATTCGGACTAGAGAAGACGGATGAAATAGATATCTCCTTAAAGTATGCTATGAGAAAGAAAATGTAGTCACCTCTAAATTTGCTGTTGGCAGAAAGAAACTAAGAAAAGTTAATCACTGTTACTTTTGAACTGTGACATAATCATTGAATTCTTCATCTTTTATGACAAAGCCAATAACAAAGATAAATCTTAAGTTATTTTGGATATCTTTATGGCATTACTTTTCACGTATAGGAGCATGACAACCTTGAAAATCAGTATTTGAAATCCTGGATTTTACCTGGGATAAAACACTAACTCTGATGGGAAATATTTGTAGCTGCCTGAATTCTGCAACTCTGAATTAAGAAAACAATACTCAACAAATAGATTGGACTTTATGTACGACTGGACAGACTCCAGACTAAATCCATTAATAATCTGACAAGAAATTCCATTAGCAGCAGAAGCTCACCGATATTTCATGACTCAAATACAGGCAAATATAGTACAAAGTATGTTACAGCTACCAAAATTTCTTCACTAGGAGCAACTCCCCACTTATATTAGAGGAATGAAAAGTCGGTTCATCAGTTGTATAGTTCCTTTTAAAGGACATGCCACATTTATGAAATTGAGAAATGAGAAGAGGAATGAAATAGATATCTCCTTGAGTGTCCTATGAGAAAGAAATCATAGTTACTGCAATTTGTGTAGTGGCTAGAAGAATTATATGAGGGGATATTGTGGCGAAATGACACTGCCGGCTTACAGACCTGTATATTTGCATACTCGTGCAGGTGTCTATGCAAATGTGAATATATAGAGTGAATGCAAGCAGCGGTTAGCAGTGGACTCTCAACCCTTTTCCAGATGTTTTTATGTTGCTTTAAAACCTCAAAATAAATAGGTAAAACAGTTGCTTCAGTGTTCAGGTTGCTATTCATTGAACAAGGAAACGAAGCAATGTAATTTAAGCAGACCTGATTCTTATGGACATTTATGTCTGTTTAATTAACTTAATCAAGTATTTATCATCTTAAGTAATATTTTTGAAATTTCAAACTGAACCTTTGATTGGATGAGTGACTGTCCTCATTCCAGTGTTAATCTAAATCGGTTGTTAATTCTGTTTGATTCATTCTAATTCATATTTCTTAATTTGTGATAGAAGAATTGAAATTGAAACTACCAAATATCTATTGTCCTATAGAGCAATCAGGTGGTAGATTTAAGCACTGGTTTAGTGGAGAATGATCAAAATATAGGACTCATATCAACCAAGATAAGGACAACAGATTAGATCAGTACATACAAGGATCATTAAATAAGTTTCCAGACTTTTTTTGTATGGGCACTTTTATTGATAGTACACACATGAAACTCTAGTCCCCTTCAAAATAATCTCCTCCGGCTGCAATGCACTTGTTGTACCATACCAACAATTTCTGGAAGGCCCCATGGAAGCGTGTCAATGGTCCTTGTCACAGCCTCTTTCATCTTCTCAATTGTCTCATAACAACAGCCTCTGAGCTTAAGGAATAACCAAAAGTCACAGGGAGGCTGAGGAACTGTCTTGATGCTCATCTAGCTCAAGTAGTCTGTAACAACGATGGAGTTGTGGACTAGTGCATTGTCCTGGTGGAAATACCACTGAGCTGATTTGAAGAGTGCTGGCCTCGTCCGACGGAATCTCTTCCTGAACTCCCTTAAAACCGCAACATAGTAACCCTAATCCTAACCGTAACCCTTTGGCCAATCAACTGTGGTGTATTGACTTCCTTACTCCTCCCACACTTCTCATCATCCCTCACAGATTCCCTGCCTTCCTTGAATTTCCTCTTATGCCACTCAAAAACTGATGCTCGATTCATGCAAGATGGTCAAAAAGCAGTCTGAAGCATTCCATACGTTTCTGTGGCATTTTTTCAAGTTTAAAACAGAATTTTATTGCATATCGTTCTTCTAAAGTGTCCTCACGTCCAGATTGCATTTTTGAACTTTACCAGCTGTGACAATCAGGCTTTAGTAGGGTGTATTCCAATTGCTGTTGTAGCTGTTAATTTGAAGCTGAAATCATAAAAATTGATGAGTCATCTTATAAGATGTATAGCAATAACATACTGAATTTTCAAGAGTCTATGACAACTTGAAATGCCTGTACAAAAAAATCTGAAAACTTATTGAAGGTACCACGTAATAATGATGATAATGCCTTGATTGGTTAAAACTAGAGTAAATGAATTATCTCATAACTGAACTTCTAATATATATGTAGTCTCTTTTAAATCGGTGCCCTGTGATCAGATAAGGAATAGAAGGATAGCTATGTCATTTTGTGCCTTCACAAGAATATCAAATTGAGGTTGAAGTCCTGCATTGTAAGGATCCCTGACAACAACATATTTTTGAACATCTTCTACTATGCAAGTAAATTCAACCTTCAAAAGAACCTTAAATATAAGGACAGTCACCTCTGCACATTCATAACTGGGGTTCTTCAAGTGCACTATATATGTATTTACCCCCCCCCATGATCCACCTATGGGCAGGAAGTGACACCGGGTCAATTTTCAGCTGAGTAATACTGGTTTGAATTCAAAGTTTTACTTCTAGACTGGTTGCCATACCAAGGCTAAAGGACCCAGTCTACTCTTTACATTATGTAAGGCCATGTATTGATGAAGGCAATCAATGTTGTTTGGTCTAAGTTCAGTGATAATGAGTGCAAAGTCCTAAATATAGAGTATAAAGTGGACCTCTAATGCCTGCTAACTCCCAAGGTTTTTCCAATCTTTTATATATAGTTTGTGTGTGATGTAACAACATGACAGTTATATCACCTTGCATGGACATTACTGCATGATGCTGACTTAAAGAAGATCACAATGTCTCCAAATGCAGAAAAAAGCAAAGTACAAATGTAAGGTAAGCAGTGTTCCACGCTTAGCAGATGAACATGATTGGTGGTGACAGGGAAGAATAGTTGGAGCAAATAGACAGAGATAAGTGAGTCCAGCTTCAAAAATTCAGAACCAAACCACATGGTTAACTTAGAGTTAATACAAAAAAGGAAGAATTTACCATTAGTTAAGATTTTTCTCCTTCTAACGAAATCCTTGTTAATGGCTTGAATAAAGTAAAATAAAAATTTGTAAAAGTTGTGTCCTTTCTATTATGGTGTCCCTGGTATGGGTTAAATTGTATCACTACCGTTTTTCTACAAGGATGGCTTTGGCATTTAATAACCCATGAAGGTTGAAATGCCATTAAACAAAGAAACCAATCCAAATCCCTTACCCCCCAGTCAACTGGGGATATAGAATATACTGACTACATCTCTGCAGAGGGGTAACCTCCCCACAAACAAGTTTCCTAGATATGACATTAAACCCTTTGATGGAGAGCATCCAGCTTGAGAGCTCTGGGAAATTTGGAGTACTTCTTCATTGTCATTGCTCTCAGGTCCACTCTAACTCCAAAATGATAGCACCTAACTGGGTCCTATCTATGAATAAAAAAGAACTGTTTGACATTTAAACTGTGTGCAAACAAATAAATCAAATCCTTTTCACTCTATGGTCTATAAAGCTTAACTCAGGAAGGCTTGGAGCCATGATCTTAAAAAGCAGGAAAAAAAAACAGCCAGGAAACAGTCCTGATATATCTATTTTACTGCCACTCTCGTTTGAAAGTTGGTTTCAATAACATCATTGACTCAGACAATCCTGTTGTACGTGTCTGCCTACGCAACACGCCTTTTTTGAACTCAGGCATCCATTACCTCCACATCTCTTTTTATACACCTGGCATAGTCTCATTTGCATAGGAGCGCCAAGAGTCTGCGTTACGCGAAATAATCAAATACAAAAGTGACTGTGAGTCGCCATTTTAGCTTTTTTTTTTTGTTAAGCGACTGAAACGTACAAAACGTGCCCACACGCTAGTCAGGTAAGCCATGATTTTCCCTACGACTGCTAAACCAAAATATCAGTTCCAAATTTCATGACAGTCATAATGTTTTATCTTCAAAGGAATTTAAGACTGACACACAAGTATGCAATTTAAAAACACTATTAAAAAACATTTATGTATATAATACACTTACCAAAGTTTAACTAGCCCAGTCAGATGGGGCTGTAGAATACATTAATGGTATCTATGCAGAAAAGTAAGACCACCTCAAAGAGTGTCCTGGATATGACATTAAACAATCTGATAGTAAGGCTCCAGTAATGCTGGAGCTTTGAGGAATGGGGAGTACCCTTTCATTGCTATTTGTAACAGCAGCAACTGGGGCCAAAAATCATAGACACGAGTCTCGTACCGATGAAGATGTATATCTTTATTTGCACACGTGTTCAGCGTAAAAACAAGCGTACATTCTCCAACATGAAAACTGAAACAAAACAAACACACTCATAAATGTTCCAAAAAAGGAAACACACCACAAAAGTGATGATTTAAATCGAATCAAGAGATTTCACGTGCTTACCTCTTTTTGCCTTACTAGTGACCCTCAAAGAAAAACTTCAGACCAAATTCGTGCCAGCTGGTGTTCAGGCCGGAAGTTCCTCTCACACCTTCCACCCAGAAGCGACCGGTGTGGAAGGCAAAGTTCAATCTAAAAAACTATACCGGTTGAAACGCAAACTCCTACATTTACACTATTACTCCCAGGTCCACTTGGGCCTGGAGTGGTAGCACCTGATTGGGTTGTATTTATGGGTCAAATAGAACTGTTTGACATTTAAACAAAGTGCAAACAAATAACTTATGCTACACTGAATTGCTTGAAATAAAACAGATCATTTAACTGTGTAAACAACTGCCTGATGTTTAACTGAATTCTTTGTGATGCATAGCAATACTTGGGACCATTCAACTTTGACTTATGCTAAATAGAACTGTTTGAGTAATTAACTGTCTGCATCTACAAAATGTGTTTACAAATCATATATTTAATATATATGAAAAAAACAGGTGGTCATGTCAATACTGCTATATGGATGCATTACATGGACGCCAACTAAATGTATGGAGAAAAAGCTTAACGGCAACTAAACAAGAATGCTGCCAGCAATATTGAGCAAGTCCTGGAGGCAGCACCCCACAAAGCAGCAGCTGTACTGCCACCGACCACCCATCACGAAAACTATCAAAATTAGACGAACCAGACATGCTCGAACCTACATACAGCAGCTCTGTGCTGATACGGGATGTAACCCTGAAGACCTGTCGGAAGCAATAGATGATAGGGAGGGGTGGCGAGAAAGGGTCAGGGATATCCTTGCTGATGGCATGGCATGATGACGATGATGATGAAAAACAGGATTTGGCATTAAATAAACTACAATGGCTGATATGTCCCAAAAACAAAAGAAAACCAAACAAAAGTTAATACATATGGAAACATTTGTAAGTGACTGCTTATTGCCAAAAATAGTACATAAAAAGACAAGATCTGTTCAACTCAACCTCCTGTTATTTGTTTTCTGTTTGCATGGTTTATTCATAATTCATTTCAGGAATAACCTTTTATCACAGTTACCTTTGCCCAGTCGGCTGGGGCTGTAGAATACACTGACTGCTTCTCTGCAGAGGGGTAAGACCCCTCCCAACGAGTATCCTGTATATGACGCTAAACAATCTGAGGTTGAGGTTCCTGTAACACTGGAGCTTTGGGAAATGTGGAGCAACCCTTCATTACCATTGCTCCCAGGTCCACTCTGGCCCGGAGTGGTAGCACCTGATAAGGATCCTATCTATCAGTCAAATAGAACTAACTGCATACTTATGCTAAAACTGAATTGTTTGGATTAGAACTGTTTGACTAAACTAAATAGCTTGAAATAGAAATGTTTTTGACAATTAAACTGTACTTACATTTAAACTGTGTGTTTATGCTAAACTGAATTGTTTGAAATTGAACTGTTTTTACACTAAACTGAATTGTTTAATATAGAACTGTTTTGACATTTAACTGTGTGTAAACAAAATCTGTACTCATACTAAACTTAATTAGCTGAATTAGAACTTTGACTAAACTGAATTGGTTGAAATAGAAATGTTTTTGACAATTAAACTGCGTACTATATTACATCTATTCACTTGTTTTTTTTTTGTTTTTTTTTTTTTTTTTTTGTTGTCTCTTAACAAAATAGCAGAGTTCAATTTTTTGTTAATAGGTCCATTTTTTGGTTGTGGTTTCACTGTCCAAGTAGATTGTTGCAGTTGTCCTGCATTATCTTGCTATGTGGAACCTAGCTGCATTTCTCAATCCCTCTGGTTCTCTGTGGGAAAAATTGGTCCTGGTTCAAGTTTACTATCTGTTAGTGGGCTCTGCTCTTCCTTACTGTTTTGTGATGGAGGGGTCCATGAACTTTCTTCTGCCACATCTATCTTCTGTTTCTGTGAATGTTTGTGCATTGTACACTTCTGTTGCTTTTTCTCTGGCTATCTGCAGAAATAGAGCACATTTTACATTGTCTGGCTTTAGCATTTTTTCCGACACCATGAGGTACAATTCAAATTTCTAGAACCATGTCCTAAAGTTTTCTTCTACATTGCCGGTCCTGGTCATTTGCATTGGCAGTTGTACTATGATTAAAGTCACCAACTTTACTTTACTTTATTTTAAATCCTAATGAAAATATCAAGAATATTAAAGAATCTAGACCAAAAATAATATTATTACAATGAACAATAACAAAGTATGTATAAATATAGTTTACCTCCTCTTAGTTACTTATATCCCTTTTTTATCTCAGCTAAAACACTGACCACAGGCGCCACAGGTACAAATGAGAAATATTCAGTTATAACTCCTACAACGGATGCCCCAAATATATCAACTTATCTTAAAAGCCACATTAGTGGGTGACATCATGAGAATTAAATTCACAAGTAATAACATAGTTGTACTATGTCTAAGCTTATTCTTCAATTCTAACACTATGTAATATATTGTGACGAGGCATGTATTAAGGAAAGAGTGATATTCCATATACATTCAAGTTTATTTACAGAGCTGTACAAAACATATCTTTACTTATAGAAGTCCCAATGAAAAAAAAGAGTGAACCTTAGTTTCTATCTCTAGAGTGACATCTTTAGCCTTAATTTTTGTTATTAGCGAGAAGGAAAGTGTTGTGTTTTAGTAAGGGTTTTAGTTACGTGTTTTTAGCGAGAAGATATTTTATTGTTGAGCGAGGAAGAGTTGTGACGTGTTTGTGTTTAGTTACTTCCTCGCTAGGTTGTGAGAAATAAAAGGAAGGAGGAAGAAGTAAGATGCTGAAGGTCGAAATGTTTTTAGGAATAGTTTTTATTTGCAACATGGAATATTTAGTTTGTGTTTGTGCTGCAAGACTTCTGGAAAGGTTGCGAGTATAGAGATAAAATGGAGATATGAGTTGAGAAAACAGCGTGTGTCGTCGGACGTGCAAGGGATTGTGTTCGCCGTAGTTTAGCGAAAGCCATGTTGCCGTTGGAGGAAATGAACCTTGGAGTCACCGTGAATTTTGTGCGTCTGATGGAGAGGCGTGTGTTATCTCCATTAAAGTGGCCCAGAGGTGAATTGAGAGCTAGGTGTCGAGAGCGGGATAAAGGCATCGCATCGACATAGCCAATTTTGGGGGTAACATAAAGTTGTTCCTGTGGTGGTGTATTGAATGTATCTAATTCATATTCAACTGGGATTCCTTGGTCTGAGATAGGCGCAAGGAATCCATAAATTAGATAGGTTCCCTCATGTGTCCATGCTGTAACTGCTATTGAAGAACCGCCAGTGAGACGTCTGCACTGGGCGGCATTCTCCAGCCAAAGAGACTGTGTTTGGCAGCTTACCCAAATTCTGCTGCCCGGAAAAGGAGGTCCGGAATGAATAGGATCCATCATCCTGATTAGGTGAAATTATGCATCAAATTAAATTGCCCGCCAAATCAAAATGCCTTCGTCTACACATCATTGAAGAGTTCCACTCAAGGGAGATAACTTGTTATGACTATATAACAATTATGATATTTCCTTGAGTATCCCCACTTTTTACAATTTCTTCACATAAATCTGAAAAAAAAAGTTTTTATACAGAACATATACCCTTTTAATAGAAATAAAACATTAGTAATACTTGTGTACAAACAAATTAACTCTGACTTATTTTAAAATGAGATTACTTACAAACTATTAGAAACTATATGTACAACTATTTAATTGTATGCAAACAAATGAGCTCTGCCTAGTTTTAAAATGTTATCTGCAAACTATGCTTGTAAAAATCATATATGTGTAAAGAGGATTTGGCATTAAATAACCTATAATGGTTGATATGCCATAAAACCCAACTAAACTAAATGTACACATAAAAAATTAATACACAAGCAAAAACGTATTTGTAAATCATTATGACCAAAATTATATAAATACATAAAAAAATAACATTTGCTCAACTCAACCTCCTCTTATTTGTTTTCTGTTTGTTTGTTTTATCTAAACTTCATTTCAGGATTGACTTTTTATCACATTTACCTGGAAGATTTGCCTGTAAATCATTACACTAATTCACTCTGATCTTGTTGCAAGAACAGCTTAAAATCTTTAATTTTAACAAGGTCATTTGTTTGATTTTTGAACAATTCTAAAACTTTAATATTTTTTTACCATTTCTTTAGTACCAATATTTTAAATCCTGACCAAATGAGTAAAGTGTCCGCCAATTGTCCAGGAGACCGTGTTTCAATCCCAGGACGATTCATAAAAAGGTACTTGATGCCTCCTGGCTTAACACTCAGCATTATAAGGTAAGGATCAAGGGTAAAGTGGAACAATCCAGGGAATGGAGTAGTGCCCTCTCCTACACCTTGGTGTTGTAGCTATCGAAATGGGAGCCTTCGTGTCACCCTTGATTAAAGTCACCAACTTTACTTTACTTTATTTTAAATCCTAATGAAAATATCAAGAATATTAAAGAATCTAGACCAAAAATAATATTACTACAATGAACAATAACAAAGTATGTATAAATATAGTTTACCTCCTCTTAGTTACTTATATCCCTTTTTTTATCTCAGCTAAAACACTGACCACAGGCGCCACAGGTACAAATGAGAAATATTCAGTTATAACTCCTACAATGGATGCCCCAAATATATCAACTTATCTTAAAAGCCACATTAGTGGGTGACATCATGAGAATTAAATTCACAAGTAATAACAGATTCAGCATTAAGTACACTAAATCCTCCTTCATCAAAAATCAAACTTTTTTTTTTTTTAACTGGGAGTTGATTGCAAATTATAAAATTATATAAATGTATTATTAATTCATCTTTTTAAATTTTGGTATTTAACAAATTTTATTTCTTGAACAAAAGTAATATAAAATGAATATTTACGATAATTTTTAAGAATTCAATCGTGCAAATTTTAATTTTGCCGCATTATCATTAAATGGGAAAACAAAATATCTATCTTCTTTTGTGGTTTCCCAACCGTATCTAAGGACACATATAACTAATTATCTCCCTTGTCTTTCGTCTTTTAGCAGACATTTTGCATCGATCACAATTGACGGATGTTTTTAATTTTTATTCAGTTTGTAAATATTAATTTATTCAAAATTTTACGCTTTCTTCATTTTCTCTAATCTTACGTTGTCCCAAGGAAAATAAACCAGACGAGAAAAAAAAAAAAAAAAAAAGAAAAGAAAATACGTGAGTAAAACGTTCACTTTAATTTCTTCCTTTTTTTCCTTTCAAATAAAAATACGCATTTTTTTACTACAGAAAAATAACCCTTTTTGTTTTTTTAAAGAACGAAGAATAATCTACGATAAAAATGCGAGTTTCTAAAAATCCTCTTGAATCATCTAGAATTATGTGAATTATATTTGAAAACTGATTTGATCGTTTTCGGAAAATCTAAAATTTTTCTAAATGTTTTATTTTCCATTTGTAAATTTGATTTTTTTTTTTTTTTTTGCCTGTAAAAATTACATTTAGCCACGTTTAATTTGGTAAATTTTTACCCTTTTACCCATCGAATTTTAGCAAAAACTAAAATTCAGATTCTACTTTGGGGGGGGGGGCAAATACATGTAGACAGCCTTAAAAAATCTGCCAAGAAATTTCGAAAAAAATGCAATATTTCAAAATTTAGTGAAGGGGGATCACTTTGTTATATAAATTTAACGTAAAATGATCACCCACTTTCGGACCAGCAAGCATTTCTTACGACCAGAGATAGCGGTAAAGGAATGTGTAACCAATTTATTTTATCATTTTTCATAGGAAAATCAGATGGAGAAGGTGGAAGTGTTAACTAAGCTTATTTAGGTTTGGGATTTTTTTTTTTTTCGCTAAATAAATTTAAAAAAAAAAAAAAAGGGGTGGAAACAATATTTGGCCATTTTCATTTTTACAAAAAAATAAAAAAATAGTGTGGTAATTAAAAAAAAATTTAGGGGGGGATTTTTTTTAAAGTGATGAAAAAACGTAAAATAAAAAAGCGCCTGTTTTTTCCTATAGTAAAATGAAAAAAAGTTGTGTGGAAACTATTTGGCCATTTTTTTTTTTTTTTTTTTTTTTTACAATAAAATAAAAGAAAGTGTGGTAAATGAAAAAAATTAGGAAGGGGGATTTTTTTATACAAGCTTCAGAGAATTTTTTTTAAAAAGGAAATAATCCTCTTTGTTCAATTATTTTTTTCTTTTTCTGGTGTTCTTCTTCGTCGTCTTCCAATAAAGAATCACTTTCTACTGATTGTGGCATAATATGATGCTCACAGTCTGATAAAGCGGGTACAATCTTGCTGCTTGAATAAAGAATTGATGCACCAGAGTTGTTTTACCCGAAACTGAGGAAACAAACAAATATCTTGCCAGGTACTGGTGCATATATTTGGAATTTATATCTGGTTGCTTAATCCATTCTTTGAGATCGCGCCATAATCTCTCTATTGTCTCAGTGTGGATTTCTTCAGAAGTTACAAAATTTTCTGAGTAGTTGATGACAAAATGTTTGTAGCGTAAACCTAACGAACTGATGCTTTTGTATACCGTCCAAATATCACTGTATATTATTGAACCCGGTTTTATGTACTTTTCTGTAAGAGGAAGAAGTGACACACTGTTTCTTTTATCACCAGTGGGACCATTTAAGGTGACAGCAAATCTTTGTTTGCTTAACCTCTTAATTCCACCAAACAACCACAATTGTTTTAGTACATGACCCCTTGCCCAGTTGGCTGGGGCTGTAGAATATACTGACTGCTTCTCTGCAGAAGGGTAAGAACCCTCCAACGAGTGTCCTGTTTATGACACTAAACAATCTGATGGTGAGGTTCCAGCAATGCTGGAGCTTTGGGGAATGCGGAGTACCCCTTTATTGCTATCACTCCCAGGTCCACTCTGGCCCGGTGTGGTAGCACCTGATAAGGGTCCTATCTATGGGTTAAATAGAACTAAACAGTGGTTGGCGTTTACTGTTTTTATACAAACTGTGTATTTATGCTGAACTGAACTGTTTAAAATAGAACTGTTTTGACATCAAAACTGCGTACTTATGCTAAACTGAATTATCTGAAATTGAACTGTTTTTAACATTAAAACTGTACTTACACTAAACTGAATTATTATATATAACTGCTTGAATAGTTTGAAATGGAAATGTTTTTGACAAACTGTGTACTCATGCTAAACTGAATTGTTTGAAATAGAACTGATTATTTACATAAAATGGATTTGGCGTTAAATAACCTACAAAGGTTAATATGCCATAAAATCCAAACCAAACCAAAAAAGTACATGACCCCAGTTGAACTTACAACATACAATTACTGTTTCATCAATTTCCACTTCAACTCCTTCACTGCCAATTGAGTCCTGGTTATTAAACCATGTATCTGTCACTTCCCAGCAAAATGACCACCAGTCTACCAATGTTCTTGAGGAAATGTTTAAGCATTCCAACATAACTCTGTTGTCCCAGATATGGCTGAGGTAGTGGTTAATAAATAACACAATTTTCCAAGGCGGGATATTGCTTTTATGCCAAAAAGAGCTTTTAAAGTCTGAAATGGTAAAGCGGCATGTTGTTTTCTTGTACTTTGGCACACTAATCCTTTTTCTTCAGGTGTTTCTTGTCAAACTTGAGAGCCTACATGGAACTTCAAGCTACATCCTTTATTTAATCCTCAGGGGTTGTTTGCTCTGATTCCATTAGCCATAACCAGGTATAAGTGTTAAGTATTACTGTATTGTTACTTGCCTGCTGTCAGGATTGAACCAGCAACTTCCAGATGATTGTCACATAGAAACTTAGAGAACCAACACTTATAACTTGACTGCAGGCAAGTGACCATACAGGAATTCTTAACACTTGTATCCAGTTATGGTTAACGAAATTTGAGCAAGCAACTCCCATGGATTAAATAAAGGATGTGATTCAAAGTTCTGTGTCGGCTCCGAGCTCAATAAGAAAAACTTGAAGGCTAGAGGACACATCAGCCGAAACAGGAATATAACAATAAAGATGAAGACAATAGTCCGAAATCCTGAATGATAGATATGATCTACTTGTTGAAGAGTCCTTTCAAATAAGTTTCAAGTCCTCAATAGCATGAAAGTTTTTGTGTGAAGACTTATGTCAAAGTATGTTACTGTGTGAGGTACAGCACGATGTTTGCTGGAATGATAGACTCCTGTTGGGAGATATACACACTCATGCGTACTTCTTGTTGAGGCCAGAATAAATTACTTGACCAACTTCTCACCTTGTCGATATATGACAAGGTTGTTTTATTGTGAGGAACAATGCATAAATCAAGACTCATATGCAGCTGATCCCAAAAATGACTCCCAAAATGCTTGGAACTGTAAAAATTCTCCTATTCGGACACCTCAGACAACAAACAATAAACTCAATCCTGCAAAGCTGGTATAACCTGTGTAGAAGGACCCCTAGAACCAAGTGATAATGAACCTCTCACATACCCGTCATAGTAATATATGGTCCAAGGCTAGAAAGAAGTGAGTTTCAGCTTTGCGATGCCATTTTATATGCTATTTTGGTTACATCTCCGAGCAGCCATTAGAAGTATTATTTGAAATGCAAAGGATGTAATCCCTCCAGATCCAATCCTTAAATTTTCTCTGTAATGAGAAAACTTTTTGCCTCAAGAAATTCTTGTCATCCATGTAATTTTATTCTGATAGAAAATTTTAAAAAAAACATAGGTGCTTATTTTCAGTTAATTTTTAAGGAATATAATGATAAGTAATATTTAGATAACATAGAAAATGAAATTCCCCAGGGTTTAAAAAAAAAGGAAGATGTATATTCATTTGAAGTTTAAAATTTGAATTGCTTCGCAGAAAGATGTTCAAATTTCAATTGAAATATATGTAAGATAAAGAAAAATTTTGGTATTAGAAAATATTTATTACAAAAATTTCAGAATTCTTTTAAATTTTTGCTAAGTAATATAAGTGTATAGAGCAAGAATGAGGCAAAAATTTGTAGAAATTGTTTCTTCCAAGTAGTAATTTATGAAGCTCTTTGCTTTGATATGGCACAAGGCTGAATGAATTGGGCATCCAATGAGACTCAAAATCACTCATGTAGGTTTGCTAGATTAGCTTGCTAACAATTACACCACCTGAGGTGTTCTATGTTTCTTCCAAGTAATGTTGATGCAATATGAAGGATAGAGTCCTCATCTTGATTGTTATAGTCACAAGTGTATAGAGCAAGAATGAGGCAAAAATTTGTAGAAATTGTTCCTTCCAAGTAATGTTGATGCAATATCAAGAATAGAGTCCTCATCTTGATTGTTATAGTCACAAGTGTATAGAGCAAGAATGAAGCAAAAATTTGTAGAAATTGTTCCTTCCAAATAATGTTGATGCAATATGAAGGATAGAGTCTTCATCTTGATTGTTATAGTCACAAGTGTATAGAGAAAGAAAGAGACAAAAATTTATAGAAATTGATCCTTCCAAGTAATGTTGATGCAATACAACGGATAGAGTCCTCATCTTGATTGTTATAGTCACATGTGTACAGAACAACAAAGACTAAATAATTTTCTAATCATCGGAAAAATAGTTCCAATTTTATAGGATCCTCATTTTATGACTGTCTGAATCCTATGGCTGGGTTAGTTCATCATTGAGCAGTGGTTTTATTGAATCTGGATGGGAAAAGAATGTTAATGTTATATCATCTTTGTCATTTCCATTTTTGTTATTGTCTGTTTTAACTCTACTCTTGGAGGTCTGATTGGAAAAAATTTCCATGTCAAAGTATCACAAGTGAATCTTTGCTTCACATGTTGGCCATAGATCATTGATCCCTCAAATCAAAAAATGATAAATGGCATAAGATAGAAATAAACGGAGATACACCTGGATATTTCCTTAACACTGACTTTCTGCTTTAATTTCATTAAATGTTATGATGATGTCTTTCTCAGTCTGACATCCTTAAAACCAAATGTCAGGTTCAGTTGCTTGTTCTGGTTTATTTGTTGAATGTTGTATCAACACCTTATGGGTTAGTGATTTCATTTCTGCTTTAATTCAATTGAATGATATTGAAGATCTGTTTTTCAGTCTAATATCCTCACAACCAGATGCCAGGTTCAGTCATTTGCTGTTTGGTTAATAGCATATCAACATCTTATGGGTTAGTGATTTCATTTCTGCTTTAATTCAATAGAATGTTATTGAAGATCTGTTTCTCAGTCTGATATCCTCACAACCAGATGCCAGGTTCAGTCATTTGCTGTTTGGTTAATAGCATATCAACATCTTATGGGTTAGTGATTTCATTTCTGCTTTAATTCAATAGAATGTTATTGAAGATCTGTTTCTCAGTCTGACATCGTCACAACCAGATGCCAGGTTCAGTCATTTGCTCTGTTTGGTTAATGGCATATCAACACCTTATGGGTTAGTGATTTCATTTCTGCTTTAATCCTCTTAAATGTTATTGAAGATCTGTTTCTCAGTCTAATATCCTCACCACCAGATGCCAGGTTCAGCCATTTGCTCTTTGTTTCCTGTCAATATCTCAATGTTCAAAAGGAATGCCTCTGTTGAATTTGCAGTTACATCTTCTATTTGGCTTGTATGTAGCTTATCATCATACATTAATCCACCATGAAATTAGTCTCATTACAAATGCCTTGTATGGCAACCATTCTAGAAGAAGGAAAACTGAATTCAAACGAGCTGTTCTCAGTTTAGAAATTGACCTCATGTTTTGTCCTACTCATAGTGGAGAGGCTGGATAAATAATATAGAGGATTGTTTGTGAAGGTAATGGACGCAACGTACCTGGACATTCGAAGTGCGCACGGATGTGTCTGGCTTGTAGAGCAGAAAGAGAAAACAGATATGGCTGCCTCAAGCATATTTGACGATGGGAGATCTCGAACCAGCGAGAGGTAATTTGCACGTATGCAAATTCTTGCGAGATCTCGCAAACATAAAATACGCATGGTGACGGATGGAAGGAATGATTCTTTCTGAGTGTGTCGACCGACGAACATGTTGTTACAACTTGGAGGAAGAAGAAAGAGTGAGAGAGAGAGAAGGAAAAGCGCAGGACACAAGGGACAGAAGCGCTTGAGTCAATACGCCCTGAAACTGATTTGCGAAATCCATCGTAGCCTACCGACACTCAGAATTGGGATTCGGTCATTGTCTCTAGTGTGAGGTGTACGTTGAAGAGACAGGAATTTGTGAAAGGAAATCCAAGAATCGATTTTACGTTGTCATTTACATCCACTCTTGTCAACATTAACTACATTGTTGTCTGTCGTCTTTCTCTCACACTGCTGCAAATGTTTTTCTCTTAGAGGTTTCCTAAGCAAAATAAGGAAAACTTATACCAATCAAAATCCCTAATAATCCAGAACATGCAGCTACTGACACTATTTTGCCTCATTGCAAATACCCTTGACCATCTTCTAACTAGACAAAGTTTTTCTCTTTAAATGTTGGCCTGTCAGGCAGAACTGACTACCACTACTTTGAATTCAAGATTGAATTAGAATGGTTGGTTCTTTGAAGTCTTCCTCTCATACTGTTGTAGATTGTTTTGTATTAATACATCATAATATCAAATTGGTCTTGTAATAAATAATTGGCTTCTTTCATCACAATGTTACCAGCCAATATAAAAGATGGGTCTTTAGAGTTTTTCTCTCATACTACTGTAAATTCCTGCCTCCACTTGATAATGAAGACTTATATCAGTTAATATACTTAAGAATTTAGGGCATGTACCAAAAGACACTTCATCATAGCTCAACTTCTGATAACCAGACAAAGATTATTGCCGAAGGAATGTGCTATGTAAAATTCTGTTTACAATTGCCTATTTTTGAAAGAACTCAATTGTGATGGGTCTTTCATCATCTAAGAAGACTATAAGCAAGACCTTCTTTACTGGCTTTTTCTTAACTGGAAAATTGATGTTTCCACTTTTTTTCAATACAGGCTTGTCACGACAATTGCCCAGCCAGCTGGGCTTGTAGAATACACTGACTGCTTCTCTGCAGAGGGTAAGACCCCACCCCCAATGAGTGTCCGGGATATGACACTAAACAATCTGATGGCAAGGCTCCAGTGACGCTGAAGTTTTGGGGAATGGGGAACACCCCTTCATTGCCATTGCTCCCAGGTCCACTCTGAGCTGGAATGGTAGCCCCTGATAGGGCCCTATCTATGGATTAAATAGAACTAACTAGATACTTTTGTTAAACTGAATTGTTTGAATTAGAACTGTTTGACTAAACTGAATAGCTTTAAGTAGAAATGTTTTTCACAATTAAACTACTTATGCTAAACTGAATTGTTTGAAATGGAACTGTTTTTGACATTGAAACTACTTACACTAAACTGAATTGTTTAATATAGAACTGTTTTGACATTTAACTGTGTGTAAACAAAATCTGTACTTATACTAAACTGAATTAGCACTATTTGAATAAACTGAATAGCTTGAAATAGGAATGTTTTTGACAATGAAATTGTGTACTCATGCTAAACTGAATTGTTTGAAATGGAACTGACAATTTGCATAAAAATGGATTTAGCAAAGATTGATATGCCATAAAACCCAAACAATCAACCATTGTTGTGACAAATCATGACAAGCCTATTTGTAAAGATTTTTCTCATTAAAACATGCTTTTCTATTCTGTAGTAAATTTAACATAGTTTACAGCCTGCAAAAATTCTATGACAGATCTCTGTTCAAGCCTGGAACACTTTCTTAGATTTACCACCACTGTGAATAGCCTAAAAACATTTTTACAATATGAATTTTTGTATTAAACCAATTCCTAATAAAGCAGAGTTTAGATTTATGGAAAATTTTTTAGAAAAAGTATTATTTTGCTTTTTTCAAAAAGTTCCTTTATGTATTGAATGGCCTTTGTATTTGGTTAAATTTCACATTGTAAATATTTTTCTAATATTAATAAATAATAATGATTATGATGTAATATGAATTATGAGATATAATTGTGTCATAAATATGATTATATAGTATATAAGTGTTACCAAACCATAAGTAACTTGTCCTCTTTAATAATAATACTTCTTTTTTTTTCAGATATCAGATGTAAAAGAAAAGAGAAATTTTAATATTTGAAGAAGTGTACACCCATATGAAAATGTCTTATTTCAAAGTGTGTGGCTGAATAGATCGATTTCATTGTTAAATATTATCATATGAGCACACACTGGAGAAATTCCTTATTCTTACCATATTTGGACATCAGCATTTTTACAAAAATATTTCTGAATAAATATGGAAACTCAAAGAGAAAAGCAGTCTTATTCCTGTCAAGAGTGTGGAAGAGCATTTTCACAGAATTCACAATTAAAAAAACATACGCGAGTACACACTGGAGAAAAACCATTTTCTTGTGAAGTGTGTGGATCAGAATTTGCTCAGAGGTCGAATTTAAAAAGACACATGCGAATACACACAGGGGAGAGACCATTTTCTTGTCAAGTGTGTGGATCAGCATTTTCAGAGAATTCTGATTTAAAAAAGCACATGCGAATGCACACAGGGGAGAAACCATTTTCTTGTCAAGTGTGTGGATCTGCATTCTCAGTGACTTCCAGATTAGAAAAGCACATGCGAATACATACAGGAGAGAAACCATTTTCTTGTGAAGTGTGTGGATCAGAATTTGCACAGAGTTCTAATTTAAAAGCGCACATGCAAACACACACCGGAGAGAAACCATTTTCTTGTCAAGTATGTGGATCAGGATTTGCACGGAAGTCTACTTTAAAAACTCACATGCGAATACATACAGGAGAGAAACCATTTCCTTGTAAAGTGTGTGGATCAGGATTTGCTCAGAGATCTACTTTGATAAAGCACATGCAAATACACACAGGAGAAAAACCATTTTCTTGTGAAGTGTGTGGATCTGAATTTTCACAGATTTTTAGATTAAAAAACCACATGCGAATTCACACTGGAGAGAAACCATTTTCTTGCCAAGTGTGTGGATCGGAATTTGCTCACAAGTCTAATTTAAAAAGACACACACGTATACACACAGGAGAGAAACCGGTTTCTTGTGAAGTGTGTGGTTCAGCATTTTCAGAGAATTATGATTTAAAACAGCACATGCGAATACACACTGGAGAGAAACCATTTCCTTGTAAAGTGTGTGGATCAGGATTTGCTCAGAGATCTACTTTGATAAAGCACATGCAAATACACACGGGAGAAAAACCATTTTCTTGTGAAGTGTGTGGATCTGAATTTTCACAGATTTTTAGATTAAAAAGCCACATGCGAATTCACACTGGAGAGAAACCATTTTTTTGCCAAGTTTGTGGATCTGAATTTGCTCACAAGTCTAATTTAAAAAGACACACACATATACACACAGGAGAGAAACCGGTTTCTTGTGAAGTGTGTGGTTCAGCATTTTCAGAGAATTATGATTTAAAACGGCACATGCAAATACACACCGGAGAGAAACCATTTTCTTGTCAAGTGTGTGGATTAGAATTTGCTCAGAGTTACAATTTAAATGCACACATGCGAATACACACTGGAGAGAAACCATTTTCTTGTAAAGTGTGTGGATCAGGATTTGCACAGAGGTCCACTTTAAAAAAGCACATAAAAATACATACCAGAGAAAAATCATCTTGTTGAGTGTGTGAATTAGCATTTTTACTCTGTTGCAATTTTAAAAACATATGCTATACAATAAATAGAACAAATCTTTTACTAATCTGATTTGTGGATCCAAATATTCAGAAACATCTTTTGAAAACTACCGCAATACAAAAGATAACTCATCATTTCAAGTGTGTAAATCTGCATTTCAGGAAATCAATTTGAAAAATTCACATGTAAACACATGCAAGAGAGAGATTATTTGTTTGTTTTTTTTTTCAGATGTGGTTCAGTATTTTCATTGTTCCAATTCAGAAAGATATATAAATGCAACAGGTGAGAAATCTAAATTTTGTGAAGTATGTGGAACTATTGAGTTTGATTTTCAAAATGCCCATGCTAACACCCACTGGTGAAAAGAATTGAAATATGTTTTGATGAGCATTAAGAGTGAATTGAAAACATGTAAATACAAAATCACACACACACACACACAAACCTGAAAGAACGTATCTCTCAATATTCTCAAAGTTAGTCCTAGATAATGAGAGTTTGAGTTTGGGAACTGTCTTCATTGGATTATTTGCATATTCTGTTGACCAGTTTAGCTACATTTATCCAATATTCTATGTCTAATAAAAAGTTTAAAGTAAAGGATGTTAATTAAATGTGTTTGTATATCATGGTTGTTAATATTAACTATGTGTTGTAATTTGGTTCTTGAATTTTAAGGAACCAGAAGTTTCATTTCCACCATTGTGTAAGAAAAATGGATGTACCAGTTTCATCATTGTTTTTTGTCAGTAAAAGATGGTAGGATTGTCTCCGCAGACAAACACTCCGGAATCTTGTGTTGAATTCATTACAGACCCTCCCACTGTCTATGGAAGATAGACTCAGATGTTGATTTGACTATGACAGTAGATCAATATTTTCACATAATGGGACTCTTTCTAAGACATTCTTAGAGGAACCTATGCAAATTCGGTTCTTGAGTTTTAAGGAACCAGAAGTATCAGTTCTGCCATTATGTTAGGAAAACTTATTCTGCTATTTATTTGTCAATAGAATATGGTAAAACTCTAACTAAGCAGCCATTCTTGCAGGAATCTTGTGTTAAATTTATTACAGTTACTGTGTTGAGCAAATTGAAAGAGTATGATTTGTATATCCTTACTTGACATGCTATTTTATTGTTTTCTATGATTACTATATATACTCAAATTGTAACATACTCATATGCATGCAGAAACATAGTCAACACAATAATGACAAACGAAACACAGTTCTTTAGAAAAATATACCTCTCACACTTTATTCAAAATGTTACGAAAGGATTATGTGTGAGAGGTGAGTTAGAGACTGAACAAAGACTGCAACATATTGACCCCCAGCTCTTCCGGCTATAACAGTACTTCTTTCTCATTCTCCTGGGCTGCTCAACCGGGGACCCTGAAGGCCCAGCCTCTGCTGGGATCTGGTTCTCACTCCTCGAATTGCAACAACTGACTCCAAACTCTGATCCCAAACTAACTTGAACTTCCTGTAGCACCGGGTTATATAATTGTTTGATGCCCACCTGCTTCAGTGAGCGTCGCATCTGCACTCAATTCAACCCGTCCACAGTCAAGGTTATCCCCTGATATCTTCGACTGGATGCACCTGTTATTTACACTGGTGCATTTCTTATTTGACAGCTCAGCTGGGTCAGAGATCAATATGTTACAAAATACTATCCGAGTTTATTTTTTGACTTTAGCAGTTGAAATTGTAGGTGTACCAGTTGACCTTCGGCAACTATTTACACTCACAAAATTTGTATCTCACATTTGGTGTGACACCCACCTCCTCAATATTAGGCTAAAATTTTGGTCCCAAAAAATTGCATGATACACAAGTTTATATGGCAAATAGTTTTCTTTATTCTTCTAAAATCTATTGAATATATAATAGCATTGAATTTCTTGCCTAATTGATAATATTTATGCATATTCTTCAATAGTTGCTCTTTTCTTTTTCATTTCATTCTGGAACATGCTCATCTAATTTGATTATCGATTTTGTGCAATATTTGCTACTATCAATAAGGATCCTTCATAGTTTATATATATATATATATATAAATATATATATATAAATGCATATTCCTCTGGTAACTTTTTCATTATTTGATTCTGAAACATGCACATTAACTTCTTTATTGATTTTTGTGTGATATTTACTTCTGTCAATAAGGACCCTTCATAGTGTATGTGTGTGTGTGTATATATATATATATATATATAAGGCTCATTGAATAATTTTCCTGACATTTTTCACAAGGGCACTTTTATTGATAGTACACACATGAAACTCTAGTCCCCTTCGAAGTAATCTCCTCCGGCTGCAATGCACTTGTTATACCATACCAACAACTTCTGGAAGGCCCCATGGAAGTCCTCTTGTGTGAGCGTGTCAATGACCTTTGTCACAGCCTCTTTCATCTCCTCAATTGTCTCATGTTTCCTTGAACTTAGGGAATAAGCAAAAGTCACAGGGAGCAAGGTCTGAACTATAGAGAGGGTGAGAAACTGTTTGATGCCCATCTTGGTCAAATAGTCTGTCACAAGGATGGAGTTGTGGACTGGTGCATTGTCCTGGTGGAAATGCCACTGCCCCGATTTAAAGAGTGCTGGCTTCTTCTGACGGAATCTCTTCCTGAACTCCCTTAAAACCTCAACATAGTATTCCTTATTGACTGTCTGTCCAGTGGGAACCCAGTGCATGTAGATCATGCCAGGGCTGTCAAAAAAAAGGGATCAAAAGTTTATGGGTGGATTTGCTCTGTCTGGCCTTCTTGGGTCTGGGAGAGCCAGTATGCTTCCACTGGGAACTCTGTCTCTTGGTCTCTGGGTCATAGCAGTAGATCCAGCTTTCATCACAGGTCACCAGAGCATCAAGAACTGCAGGATCTGAATTGATCAGCTCGACCATCTCCCTGCTGTCTTAACGTCTTTCTTTCTGATCTTCTTTGAGCACCCTTGGGACAAAATTTGCACAAATCTTCCATGTCTTCAGTTCCTCATGAATAATTGTGTGTACAGTTCCCACAATGACATCAAACTGTGTAATTATTGTCTCTGTAGACACACAATGGTTCTTATCAATGAAATGCTTTATTTGGCCAATCAACTCTGGTGTTCTGACTTCCTTACTCCTCCCACACCTCTCATCCTCCCTCACAGATTCCCTGCCTTCCTTGAATCTCTTATGCCACTCAAGAACTGATGCTCGATTCATGCAAAATGGTCAAAAAGCAGTCCGAAGCATTCCATACGTTTCTGTGGCATTCTTTCCAAGTTTAAAACAATTTTATTGCATATCGTTCTTCTAAAGTGTCCTCACATCCAGACTGCATTTTTGAAATTCATCTGCTGTGACAATCAAGCTTTAGTAGGGTGTATTCCGATTGCTGCTGTAGCTGTTCATTTGAATCTGAAATCATAAAAATTGGTCAGTCATCTCATTAGATGTATAGCAATAACATAGTGAATTTTCAAGAGTCTACGACAATTTTAAATGCCTGTACAAAAAAGTCTGGAAACTTATTGAAGGCAACTCGTATATATATTCCTTAATAGTTGTTTTTACTTTTTTGCTTTATTCTGAAACTTGCACATTTAATTTGATTATTGATTTTTATGTAATATTTTCTTCAATCAATAAGGATCCTTCATAATATATATATATGTATATATATATATATATAGAGAGAGAGAGAGAGAGGTAAAATGGAAGAAAAATATGTTTGATTGTTTAATTTCCAATGCATTTCAACTTCAATCTTTCAAGTGTTTATCAAAATTATTTTAGTATGAAAAATTATGATAAATAAATTTTGAAGTCAGAAGTTTTCATCAGGGCTTGTAGGTCTTGCTATGATGAAAACTTTTTATTGGCTCAAAATTTATCTATCATAATTATTTCTCATACTAAAATAAGTCAAAACGTGTCGGAAAATTAACAAACCATCAAACATATTTTTTCTTCCATTTTACCTTTTCTACGTACATTCTTTTAGATTCAACTCATTTCTTCAGACACACTCGCACATATATATATATAATGTCAAAAAATGCATTGGATCAATTGTCTTCAGTACATGCCGTTGGCATTCAGCAAATTTATTCCAGTGAGATTTATGTTGCTCTGCAGCACTCCCAAAACTACTCTTTTGATAAAAATGAATGAATTAAATATATGAATTTTAATTTGTGTAGGCTGGTAATATAGAAAATGCAATCAGGAGCTAAATTCATAATATATATTTAAAACTTGTAAAATTTACATACATGTCTATTATGTAGATCCAGATTTACAGACTGGTCCAACTTAAATAGACATATGTCACTATTCAAGCCTACAACTTAAGATTGAAAGAAAGCAGTTATCTCTCAGTATTTGCACATGTGTGGTATTTTTATATGGATAAAAGGAGCATAAATTAAGCAACACAGATATGTTTCTTTTGTTGTAAATTCATCCATTACATTTTGGGTGAAGAGTATTTATAAGCATTACTTGTAAATTTTACATATATGTCCATTGCATAGATCCAAATTTCGCGACAGGCCCCAAGAGAAACAGTTTTCTTGTCCACTGTTTAGATCCAACTTTGTAGACAGGTCTGATTTAGGTATATGAAAAAAAACTCACCAAAACCACAACCTTTTCTTGTCCACTGTGTGGATTATGATTTACAGAGGTCATATTTGATAATAGTTAAATGTCAAAATTAGCTATGGTAATAATCAAATAAATTACATTCATACAAAGCTTAAATGTCTACTGAATTCATTTGTTCCCTGATAACATTGATATACTTAGCTCTTTATTGAAAGAAAGTAAAATTTTATGATCTGTTGAAAAATGTTAGAATTTTTTATATCATCATCATTACTGCTGGGACTGTAGAATACACTGACTGCATCACTGCAGGGGGCGGGGTACGATCCCCACTTATGAGTATCCTTGATATGACATTAAGCAATCTAATTGTGAGGCTGCAGTAATGCTGGAGCTTTGGAGAATGGGGAGTACCCCTTCATTTCTATCTCTCCTAGGTCTACTCTGAACTGGAGTGATAGCACCTGATGATGTCCTATTTTGTGTAAACAAAACTGATGTTTAATTGAATTGATAGTGATACATAGCAATACTTGGAACCATTTTACTTTGTTAATTTTGGTGTAATGGTTAGAGTGTTCTCCAATGACCCGAGTCATACCAAAGACTTTAAAAATGGTACTTGATGCCTCCTTGCTTAACACTCCAGCATTATAAGGTACGGATCAAGGGTAAAGTGGAGAAATCCTGGGAAAGGAGTAGCGTCCTCTCCTACACCTTGGTGTAGTAGCTATCAAAAAAGGTGCCTTCGGGTCACCCTCGACTATGGTCGGCAACAACAACAACAACAATTTATGCTAAACTGAATTGTTTGAAATAGAACTGTTTGATCATTTAACTGTGTATTTACAAATTGTATTTAATATGTATGTAAAAACAGGATTTGGCATTAAATAACCAACAATGGTTGATATGCCAGAAAACTAAATGTAATTCTGATATTATTTACAATACTTATTACAATCCTTGAAATAAATTCATTAGATTTATTTTTGTTATTCAGTTAGTTTCAATATACAAGCAGAAATGCCCCAAAATTAAAGATGCTAATAAGCTGGAGGGTTTCACTTTTTCCGCTTGTAGAACTGGATTCAGTTATTGTACAGATTATGTTAAAAATTCTGAAAAGGAATTAGAATTTTCCAAGACAAAAATGAACTATGAATGAAACATTGCCCATTGGCATTCAACATGCTTATTCCAGTGAGTTTTTCATTGGTTGTCACACATCTGAGACATTTCATTTGATATGTTGTGAAGCTGTATTGTTACATTTATTTAATTCTTGGAAGTTTACCATTGGTCATTATTTTTTTATATATCTGCCACATCTGCAAATCTCGTACATATGAGATCAATTTTCAGTTTAGAAAAGCTAGGATTGATGAGTATGGAAGATGCTGCCTGTAGTGAAATTGAAAGGTAGAACCCGCAGACTGCTGCCTCTGATGAGCTAACCAGGGTTTGTTGTTCAAAGAGTCGAGTGGCATGCTGTATAATATACAGTGTATATGCAGGCAGAACAGCCAATGTTTATATGAATCCAGCAACTGTTCCCAGCTGGATAAAAAAACAGGTGGATGAATGAGAGAAATGAAATGTGATAACGAAGCTGTGTGGAATGAATTCCTTTCATAGCAACACCAAATGGAAGAAAGAAAGAAGCAAGAAGTGATGAGCAAAATGGCCTACCTCAAAGTTCAAAACGAGCACAAATGTGTCTTGCGTGTGAAGTGCCGGAAGTATAGAAAAAAACGGAAGCATGAGCGTCCTTGGGGATGCAATTAGTAGGTCATGCATCTCATCTCTAGTGGGACTGGGTTTGTGACATATGCAAATTTTGGCCAGCCAGAACTGGTATAAAAGGATAATCTCAGCATGGTTGTTGTTGCATTTGTTGCTTCACAGTAGGACTGAGCGAACCAGTGTATTGACGTGGCAAGTGAGAAAGACAAAACTGGTCGCAAGCAGTTAAATGGTTTCACTGCCCTTGCCCCTCTGGTGTTTTTTTTTACCAAAAAATAAGATAAGTTTCGTAGAGAACACTGGTGTATTGTCATAGTGAAACTTGATGACAACATGCCTGACTATTTATAATTCCTGGATTCATTGATGTTTCACTTTAAAACAAATCTCGTTATGATTCATAACTTTTATCATGGTTAAAAAAAACAGGATGGTACATAGCCACAATATTGCCCAGTCAGTTGGAGCTGTAGAATTCACTAACTGCACCTCTGTAGAGGAGTAAGACCTCCCTGCTCCCAACGAGTGCCCTGGATATGGCACTAAACAATCTGATGGTGAGGTTCCAGTGATACTGGACTATTGGGGAATGCTGAGCACTCCTTCATTACCATCACTCCCAGGTCCACTTTGGCCCAGAGTGGTAGCACCTGATAGGGTTCTATCTATGGGTCAAATAGAATTAAACTGTATACTTAAGCTAATCTGAATTGTTCTAAATAGACTAGTTTTTGACATTGAAACTGTACTTATGCTAAACTGAATTGTTTTAAATAGAACTATTTTGATATTTAACTGTGTGTAAACAAAATCTATACTTATACTAAACTGAATTTGTTGAATTAGAACTGTTTGACTAAACTGAATAGTTTGAAATAGAAATGTTTTTGACAATTAAACTGTGTACTTATGCTAACTATTTCATTGTATCACAACTCTCCAGTGTGGCTAGACATGCAGGACACTTCAAGTTGAGAACGAAACCCGACTAACTTTACACTAGATTGGCCTATTGGGTAGTGTGTTCACCAATCGCCCTGGAGACCGGGGTTTAATGCTTAACTCTCAGCA
This sequence comes from Sepioteuthis lessoniana, assembly GCA_963585895.1. Classification (NCBI taxonomy): domain Eukaryota; kingdom Metazoa; phylum Mollusca; class Cephalopoda; order Myopsida; family Loliginidae; genus Sepioteuthis; species Sepioteuthis lessoniana. The sequence continues at coordinate 40,602,021 of OY757908.1, read as the reverse complement.
TTATAAGGTACATATCAAGGGTAAAGTAAAGTAATCCAAGGAAAGGAGTAGTGCCCTCAACTACACCGTGGTGTAATAGCTATTGAAAAGGGAGCTTTTAGTTCACCCTCAACTATGGTTGCCAACTTTACTTATTTACTTATGCTAAACTGAATTGTTTGAAATAGAACTGAATATTTGTGTAAAAATGGATTTAAACCTACAAAGGTTGATATGACATAAAAACCCAACCAACAAAATAGCCACACTATTTTTTGACCTTGATAAAAGTTATAAATCATAATGAGATTTAACACTTATGATTCTAGGCATTATAAACAGATGCTGTGGTTTGCAGGTCACATGAGCCTTTTTGACTTATCGGAAGGCACAACAAGCAGAACCCATAAAGCATATAAATACACCAGGATTTCCTTTCTCTTTCTCCCATCTCGGCAGCCCAAACCATTAGTGTTTAAGCCCTAGTACCTAGCCCTACACATAATATTCCCTTCCTGTAGCTGCATCATTTAATATAAAACTCAATCAAATCATATGATGTATAGCCGTGATACAACTATATGTATACATATATATGCGGAAACATAATCAACAATAATGACGAACGAACACACTTCTTTAGAAAATATACCTCTCACACTTTATTCTCGAAAGGGTTGATATTGATTAAGTGTGAGAGGTGAGTTGGAGACGGAACAGACTGCAACATATTGACCCCAAGTTCCTCTGACTATAGCAGCACTTTTCCTCATTCTGCTGGGCTGCTCAACCGGGGTCCTGAGGGCCCAAGCCCTCTGTCTGGAGCTGGTTCTCACTGCCTCGAACTGCAACTCGAACTCCAACTAACTCAAACCGTCTGTGACACCCGGTTATCTAATTGTTTGACACCCACCTGCTTCCTGTGGGCCTCTGCACCGAATTCAACTGTGTCCACAGGTCAAGGTGATACCCCGATATCTTTGACCGGATGCATCTGTTATTTACACAGGTGCATCTCTTAATTGATAGCTCGGTCGAGGGCCAATAGGTTACATATATACAGAATCTCTCACAGCATGTCCAGTTAGCACATGTAGCCATTTGCAGAGCTTTATACAACAGACCTGACAACATAAACATGCAACACATCAACTCCATAGGAGTCTTACTAAATAAGAACATTCATACCCAATTACAGCTCCCCCATGCCTAACTGTGCAACTTGTAGATACAGTCCTTTTTCCACATAACTACATTCAAGGCAAGAGACCCTTATGCAGTCATGTCCATGCTCCTGCATGCCACATAATTAAGTTGGTAACCTAAGTCAAGGGTAGCCTCAAGTCTCCCTCTTCTATAGCTACTACACCAAGGTGTAGGGGACCGCACTATGACCTGATGGTTTCCTTTTCAAAAGCTACTACATTAGGGTGTAGAGGAGGATGCTACTCCTTTCCCTGGATTGCTCCACTTAACCCTTGATCTGTACCTTATAATGTTAAGCAAGGAGGCATCAAGTACCATTTTTTGAGTTGTTGGTATGATTCAACCTGGGATGTTACATATTAATCCCATATTCTGGCTATATCTGCAACCAGCCCAAAGAAGAAGACTTGACCATTCTACAGATTACAACATCACTCAGGAACTGCTGTAAGCCATGCTCTAAGGTTGGCTATCTTTTCTTCTCTGAGACAGCAAATATGAAAAGTAAGCACTAAACTTCCCGTTCCTTCTGCTATTCTCCTTTCATACAATCTTAACATCTCCATGAACATTTTTGCCAAATAAACTTTTTGATAGTATAAATTGCTTATTATCATTAAGGTTTTTCGGACTATTGTCTTCATCTTTATTATTATTTCCACAATGCTTCGGCCGATATGTCCTCCGGCCTTCTTCAGGTGTTTGTTGAACTCGGGAACCTTTACGGAACTTCGAACTACGTCCTTTATTCAAACCACAGAGTTCGCCTGTTCTAATTCTGTTAGCCATAACCGGGTACAAGTGTTAAGTATTCTTGTATTGTTACTCGCCTGTAGTGAGGATTGAACCTGCAACCTCCTGATGATTGTCCCGGTTATGGCTAACGGAATCAGAACAGGTGACCCCCGTAGTTTGAATAAAGGATGTAGTTTGAAGTTCCGTGAAGGTTCCAGAGTTCAACAAACACCTGAAGAAGGCCGGAGGACATATCGACCAAAACGTTGTGGAAATAACAATAAAGATGAAGACAATAGTCCAAAAACCCTTAATGATAAAAATCAACAAGCTTTGTCTCAGAAATTGCTTGTTTTATAAAATCATAAAAACACCTTTTATCATATTTACCAACCCCTCCGCTCGGGCAGGATTTGACACACAGTCAATTTTTAAGTGGAGTTTAACAGGTTTGAATTCAGAGTTTTCCTTCTAGACTAGTTGCCTCACCAAGGCTAAAGAACCAGTCTGTCCTACTATTTACATCTAGCTGGAGGGAGAATAATTGGATTCATACCTTTCCCAAGGGTATTAGTGCAATGTGAAATGCAATCAGTCTCGTCCAGGATTTGAACTCGTGTCACCATGTCCATTTCCTACGACAATAAGCAATACACCACGGGCACCTCCAAAAAAAAAAAACACCTTTTATTGTTTGTTAGCCCACATTTGTTTGTCCCTTTTTTTTTTTTCTTTTACTCCACGAATGTTGTGTGATACAGCATTTGCCTCATCAAGCCACCTCTCTGTCACTCTCTCTTTTTCTCTCTCTCTCTTCCTCTGCATTATCTTGCATTAATATAACAGGAGGTGCTTGTTGTGTAATGGTTACTCTCATAGGAAACAGACATGGTGACCCAAGTTCAAATCCTGGACAAGATGGTTTGCATTTCATGTAACACTAATACTTATGGGAAAGATATGCATCCAAGTATTCTCCTTCCAACTGGCTCATTGGCCTAATGGGTAGAGTGTTTGCCAAATGGTCCGGGAGACCTGGGTTCAATCCCAGGTCGCGTCATACCAAAGACTTTAAAAATGGTACTTGATACCTCCTTGCTTAACACTCAGCAATATAAGGTACGTATTGAGGGTAAAGTGGAGCAATCCAGGGAAAGGAGTTGCGCCCTCCCCTACACCTCGATGTAGTAGCTATTGAAAAGGGAGCCTTCTGGTCACCCTTGACTACGGTCGCCAACTTTACTTTACTATTCTCCTTCCAGCTATGGTTAAATAATTAGGTAGACTGAATTTTTGGAATGGCAACCAGTCTAGGAGACAAGAAACTCTGAATTGAAACCTGTTAAACCCTGACAACATGTTGCGTCTCCTACTTGTAACAACGTCAGCTGAACATACCACAGACATACATGATAGCCCCTCAAATTCACAATTTGCCAAAAAGGATTCTGGAGAATCCTCTAATGCCATGACCAGGAAACATAGTTATTTTTACTGATTCAGGAAAACATTCACATCAAAAAATAGCAGTAACTCCCAAAAATAAAAATTGAGCTTGAAGGTATCCATCTCTTTCCCTTCCACCATTCCCTCCTTTGCAGCTTCAACAAACAAAAAGATAACTTGTGAAAGAGAATAAAAAGTCAATTACCAACATCTTAATTTCCCAACACCCAACTTCATCAAAACCTCTTTATAATATCAAGTATCAAGTCTAATACAAATAATTTATTCACAGTTGCATGATTTTAAATATTCCTATCAAATACTAATAATTTGAACACTGTTGTATGATTTCAAGTTTCTATTTCTGCTTAATAATAAACTTGAATATTCTTAATGCAAATAATTTGTACTGAATTCTGTTCTATAACCAGTATTTCAAGGCATACATACCTCCACATTTGAAAACTTGTTTCATAATGAGCTAAGATGTTTAAAGATAACTGCTACATGGAAACACAGAATCAAACTCACAAGACATGTCTTATTCAAGGTAGAAACCAGCATTATGAGGTATACATCCACACTTGAAAACTTGTGTCATAATGAGCTCAGATGTTTAAAGATAACTGCTACTTGGAAACAGTGAGGATCAAACATGAGGGTAGCAATGGATTCTCAAAATAACATATTAACTCCTAAGATATTCAACTATGATTACTTTAAAGGAGGCCCAAAGAGGTATTTCCCTATCTTAAAAGCCACATTAGTGGTAAACACAGTGAGGACCAAACTCATGAGAGTAATGCTTTCAAACTAACCTATGGGGATTTAAAAAAATAAAACAGGTTAATACAAAGGTAATGGTTTCCCAGGAGGCCTCTATCAGGAAGCAAAATCTGCACATGCCTGAAAAGAGGGGCTTCCTAGTGCCAAAGAGAAACTCTCTCAGAAGCTTTCATCGCTAGACTCGGATGAACCTTTTCTCTCACTGTTAGTAGGGGGCGCACATGTTAGCTAAGTCCCAGGGCTTGTGACAAGCTTCGTCTCTTTGTAGAAGTGAGAAACGCAACCAATCCTCAACCTAATAACTTGCCAAAGATGACTCCATGATATACTTCAATATCTTGCCAAGGGGAGCCAACTATTTCTACTAGTTTAGGAAAATATTTTGCATTACAATATTCATAAACCCCAGAATGAAATTTGAGTCAAAAGGTCTTTTTTCTTCCATCCTTAATTCCTTTCAACAGACAAAAGAAAATTAGTGAATGGGGCAAGAAGACAAAGGAGTTGGACACAAACCTCAGAATCACCCAACAATACCAACAATTCACCGCAACCACAACCACAGCCAACACTTCATGTGCCAAATAAAGTCCTTACTCATGGCAAATCCAACTTTGTGAATGACAGCAAAGTAAATATCAAATTAATGAATTAATCTTCTTAAATTTCATGTTTAACATGTTATTTATGAATAAAAGAAATAAAAAAGTAAATTTTTTAAAAGACATCTTTGAATTAGTTTTTAATTAGGTTAAAACACTGACCACTGATATGAATCCCATTGGCTTAGTGGTAGAGTGTTCGCCAATGGTCTGGGAGACTAGGGTTCAATCTCAGGTCGAGTCATACCAAAGACTCAAAAAGTGGTACTTGATACTTCCTTGCTTAACACTCAGCATTATAAGGTACGTTTCAAGGGTAAAGTGGAGCAATCCAGGGAAAGGAGTAGCACCCTCCTTGACACCTCAGTGTAGCAGCTATTGAAAAGGGAGTTTTCAGGTAGCCCTCAACTTCAATCGCTAACTTTACTTACTACTTTACTACAAGGGAAGCTCAAAAAAAGATATTTACTTATCTTAAAAGCAAAAGTACGAGACAGAGTGAGGATCAAACTTAGAAGACTGATAATGGATTCTGAAAAAAGCATACTCAGTCTTACTTCATAATAAAGCCAACTTTTTTTGTTTGATTTTAAGGCATATCAAGTATTGTAGGTTATTTAATGCCAAATCCATTTTTATACATAAAAACAGTTCTATTTCAAACAATTCAGTTTAGCATAAGTACACAGTTTCATACTATTTGACCCATAGATAGAACCCTATCAGGTACTACCACTC